>LPNX010443419.1:418947-496143 GCA_001517045.1 Pseudotsuga menziesii
TTGTAAATATATAGGAATATGAATAGATAGGAATATGAATAGATAGGAAGGTGAAAAGGATGGTTTTCAACCGCCACATTTAATGTATAAATAATAGCTTTTGGAAAAGTAATAAACAATCAATCGGGAGTTATACCTAACACACCTAACCTGGTCTCTCCCAGTATCCCAAGCCGATACAGGCCACTACACTTGCCTCCTATCCTACATGATTTTCCTACGAAGCATTACAAGTACCTCCCCAAATTTTATGGAGAATCCAAATACCTCACTGCTGAGAAACATTTACAAGCTTTTGAACATTTCTTTGACCTTTTTGAAATAGAACATAATGATGTTTGCATGAGGGATTTTTCCCAATCCTTGAAAGGAGACGCTAAAGAATGCTTCAAACACTTGCAGCCTCAATCCATCAGTACCTGGGAAGAGTTTTCTTGCACCATTTTGAAATTTTGGGGTAGGAGGAGGCCACTGGATCAAATACTTTTAGAATTCTATTCCCTGAAGAGGCATGAGGGTGAAGCCATGTCCAGTTTTAATAGAAGATTTGCAAGCTTTTATTATAACATGCCCAAGGAAGTCCAACCTCTTGAAAACGCTGCCAAAATATATTATGCAGCTACCTTTCCTCTTGAACTGTCATTACTTCTTTTGGAAAGAAAATCAACCACTCCGCAACACATGTTTACTGATTGTTTGGAGGTTGAATAAAACCTTAAGATGTCTCAAAAAGTGCCAGGTCGAGACAATGGAGGTGAAATAAAAGATACATTAAAATTGGTTGGGCCACATAAACAAAAGGGGGTAGTCCCTGTTTGGCTAAAGATTTCCCTTACTAGACAGGAAAATGATCAAACTAATATAGAAGCAGATGGTTCTGCTGTTTTATTTTCTGAAGGTTGCAATTTACTTACCACTGAACCCGTTAATGATGATTTTAAAAGGGATTTCGGTATACCCATGTATGATGAGTATGAGGAGGAATACCTGGAAGTTATACCCGAAGAGCCATGTATAGAACCAAGGTTTGCTAATGGAGAAAGTCAAGCTGCAATCCAAAGTCAGAGGGCTGAGATAGGAAAGGATAATAAGTGTGTTGAAGGTGACAGTCTACCCTTGTGTTATTCCTCATTTGAATTAATAAGGCACAGACTTAAAGCCTCTAAGCAGAGATAGAGGTTAGAAGATATGGTGCATTCCATAGACTTGTTTGGAACAGAAGATGATAAAGAGGAACAGTCATGCAGTCCCTCTCCGCTTGTGGATACATCAGGAGTTTGTGATGAGAAATTGGGTCACAAAGAAGGAGATAACAGTTCTCAAATAAATGCCTTTTTTTACTTTTCACCTTCAAGAATATCATCCCATGGAGGAATATTGTGCTTGCTCGATTCTATTGAAGAAAAATATGATCTCCATGTTGAGGAATATAAGAAAGGTGAGGTTCTAGTTCCAGAAGTCTTGAACGAAAGGGTGGATATTTCATTTGAAAACAGTCATGGGAATCCCTTTCAAATATCTTTCAAGTATCAACCTGACAGCTCACAAGAGGAAGGGCATTTAGGATAGCTTTCCCATGAGGAACAAAGGACAGAATATGCTGGAGGTTGTCGGGCTTTCTATGACCCCATAGCAGAGTACAGGGAGAAGTTGGGTAATGGTGATGACTAGTTATATATCTATTGTAAAGATCAGTTTATTTGTTATAGAGTTCTTCCATTATGCATTTCATCACTATTCTTAATCAACAATGAAAAGGAAACAAAATTATTGGATAAGTTGCTTGATTGGCTTCATTGGAAGTCAGAGTTCACTTGATTAGGTATGTGTGATTAATTTGGTAGAGTAGGTAGGTACAAATAAGTTCGAGGTCTATCGAGCATTTCCTTCAGTTCTATTTAGTTTGTTTTCATTTTCAGTTATAAGCACAGGTTTACAGTCACAACTGTTCTCAGTTTCGGAGTATGGTTAAGAGCATAGTTTACAAATTAACCTAAATTTGTTACAACAATAACTTATAGCATGTTGAATATGTTGAAAAGAAATAAGGGCATCCCAATGGATATGGAAATTGGTCTATGAGTTTCTTTGATACCTCACTAAGAGGATAGCATCCCTTGTGGAGCCGTCTGTTAGCACTCTATTTTCAACAGTCGAGTTATGGGCTTGGAAGAATTCGAAAAGGGTTCACCCTTCAGATTATCCAATGGATAGTTTCTGTCAACTAAGACCATCAGATGAAGAAGAGGCCTTGATCTACGATGGTATATCCTTCCAAAGGTCAAGGCATGCAACAACGAAAATGAGATAAAGGGGCGTTGTAGATCAACGATCCAAAATCACTATGGAGAATATCGATGATAGACCATGGTTCCATAGGTCGAAAGATGCGAGGAAATATTTAAGTTTGGTATTTGTAGAGAATGTTAAAGGAGATAAGAAATGAAAGGTCGAGATCAAGGCGAAGCCAGATCGACGGCCTGAGGCGGTTTCGCTAGGAAAACGTGCATGGAAGAAGGGACTTTTTCAGATCGCGAAAGGGATTAAAGGACGGAGGAATCCGATGGTGGAGATAAGAGTATGAGAAGATCTACAACCATAGAGAATTTCACGCTTTGAACTAGCACGGATAAAGTTGTGATTCCAAATCATGAAAAGTGGTACCAGCTGCAAAGATCAACGGTCACGACAAAGGAGGGGATAGATCTACGGTCGTGGTTCATTTCATGATCTGAACTAGCGTAGACAGGGTCAAGATCTCAATTCACAGAAAGTGGTAGGGTCTGCTTCGATAAACGGTCGCAAGGAAAGGTCGATCTTGATCGACGGATAAGACACATACCATAATATAGAGTTTCTCACTGGATCAAGGAAGGAGGAACTGGCAGCGAAAGTTAAAGAAACGTGGACGATGGATGTGAAAGGCACCCAAATCAAAGGGTTGAGAGGGCCTCAATGCTGTAGGAATCACATCCAGGGTAGATCTGACAGTAGAAGAGACATTTGCATACATGGTTTGCCTCCCGGTAGACTAAATAATTCCCCCGACGCCATTTGCGATAGGCCTAAGGTGAAGATCATGTCCGATGTCACCAGCTTTCCTGGATCCATAGGTGTCGCATGTGGCTGATGTAGAAAAAATAATAGGGAAGAAGGAAGTTCAATTTTTTGAAGTGACGAATCTAGCCTCTACACGAAGCAAAGAGACATCGTGAACTAAATACGCTCAAGCGCCACCATCACTATAAGTGAAAGGGAAAGAAAGGTCAGATCAAAATGCTTTAAACCAGCTGGGCAACCACGCAGTAAAGTTCTTAAAGTATTATCCATGGCCAATAAGATAACTGAAAATTAGAGGAGATCCTCACCCAGGTGTCACACATGATTTTTTTACGATGACCGATATTCAAGTGTACAACCATCTCTAGGTCGATTCAGCTTTCCCTATATAGCGCCACCTTCCGAAGTTGTTGAAGCATGGAAATGGGTAGACAGTGAGAGATATAAAAGAAAGGTTGAATTATGAGAAGTTTTGAGTTCTTTTGCAGACAACAATGGCTATGTGGTTTGAGAAGCTAGTTCGACAGGGGGTACTGATGGTTGGTGAACATAAAATTACATTTCTTTGTCATCCTGGTTATCTGCACCAGGAAATCGCCAACCACCAGGGCACAGATGTTAAGCACTTAGGAAGATTCACCTGTTTCCACACGACCCTACCTTCGGCTGTGCTGTGTGTGGGTTTTCACATCCCAAGGATGTCCCTCCGACACCTCCAGTTGCAGTCACGGCCTCCATAGTCCCAACACACAATGGTGGCTGATCTGTTGGAGAAAATGCTCAGTCTGGGATAGTAGAGGTCTGAAGCCTTCATCACCGCCCCTATAGTCTCAACTTAACAACTTTACTGGGGGTGAGGAGGAGTTCAAACCCACACCTAGCTCCGTGGCCTGTGAGATAACCCTCCTCATCGGAGGTAGAGGGCTGTACAAGAATGATAAGCCACTCCGAAGGCTTATCATCGTCAAATGCATGGCCACCCTTTTTCCAGTCCCCTCCTATAACCTTGTTACGAGACGAGAGAGGAGATGGAAAATGGCTTAGCACTAGAGTGCGGGGTTTGTTGTCAGTCTTTGAGCACCATGGTTCGAAGAAGGCAGGGTGATTAAAGGAAGCAGAAAGACACGTCAAGAGCAGTCTGAGTCAGCATCAAACCACTAGCATGCGATATAACGATCGTTTTATACCAAGTTACCTGAATGAAGAAAAATCTATGCTATCAGTCCAATTACCATGTGTGGAAATTCCATAATGTATGTTAATATTTGTAAATCGTGGCAATAGTACCACATTCTAAAATTGTTTGTGTCTGATTGTGACTGGAAACAGTTTTTAGGTTCTGTTTCGGAGATTAGTATTAAGTCTAAGTTAGTATAAATGTACTCCCGGTAGAGGGAGATAGGAGGTTGGTTGGGAAACTTTCAAGGGATGAGGCTCTCCATTGTAATCTGTTTTTGGTTTTCCATGATATGAATAAAATTGGAGAGGAAGGATAATATTTCATGGTAGAGATTCCCGCATCATCTTTTCTTTCAATATGTAACTTCCCTACGTGAATGTTTATCCTTTTTTCATTCCATTTTGTTAGTTTATTTCATGTCTGAAATAAGTGTATAACAGTTTGAAATTCATACATGCTATGCTCTGTCTGTTGTTTCAGATATCTACCAAATCTTTCTTCTAAAGTCACACAGATTTCATCCTGTAAATGCTCTATGTGATGGGCTGTTTCCTCTCATCTACTAATCACCTGCTAAATATCTCCTGATTGAAAGATGGGCGGATATCTTTCCCATGTCTGTAAATTTCCACAATTATTTACCTCCTGCAATATGTTCCATACCCGGACTGTCGAATCCATTTCCCAATGGTCCCCCTCTCTGATTGTCCCACCTACACCTTATATCAACATACCTTTCCTATTAAGGAATTTGACCTCCTGACCGTTATCGATTGAATATCTTTACGTGAGTAAATTTGGTAAGTAAATGAGAGATTCCTCTCTGACTATGCTAGGCTAGAGGCATAGTTTAAACTAGCAGTTCTGTTGTTTCCCAAGAGAGAGCCCTTTCCACCAACCTCTGGGTTCAATCCCAGTGCTAAAACAACCCTTTTCTATTTACCCATTATATGGGCATCAAATATAAGAATATGGATGTCATAAAAAAAATTTAACCTCACTTAGGTGTGGAGAAAGACTAAAGGTAAAGCCAAATTATTGTCTTCTTTATACTACAAGGAGGGAATCTTTAATCTAGCTCTCTTAGAGCCAAAGGCCAAAAAAGTTCATACAATAGCAGATTACAAAGCCACATAGGTAAAATTGAAATTAGATGAAATAAATCCTGTTGACAAGGTTGATTTCCATAGACAGGCTAGTGATATGCTTTATATAGATGTACTACAATCTACTGACAGCATGAATAAGATTTAGATCTTGGTCAATAAGATTTATTAGAAGCAATTAAGGAAATATAAAGTGCCCACCAAGGCCAAACAAATGATTACAAAATAACTTTAGCAGAAAGTGATGTGGGCGCTGATCCAAGCAATCCAACACCAGTTGAATCCTTGATAAAGCAAAATGACACATAGATTCAAGTGCTGAAGAAGAAGCTTAAGGTGCCAGACAGTGAGCATGTTCAAACTCCTGAGCTTCTAGCTATGGAGGAAGAAAAGGAGCATATCTATAAGAAAATGATGGAAGGGATTCAATGGAGTACTTCAGAAAGAGAAATACTGTATTGAAATTGGAGAATGCTAAGTTGATGGAAGCTAGGACTGTCATACCATGGAAAAGTCAAGAAGAATCAACTGATGGTTTAGCTAAGGTTATGGATGACCTGAATCTAAGTGATTATAAAGAGAAATCTAGTCCAGAAATCCCAGACCAAGGCACATGATGTATTGAGGGATATTACATAATTTCAAGAAATTTTTCATGATGTTATTCAGAATGGATTTCCCTCACCTTGGGATGGAAATGGATATTTATACACTTAGGATAGATAGAAAAATATATTAGCACAATGCATAAACAATGATGCTCCATTTTGAGGGATGGAAGGTTTCCCTTTTAAAAGAAAGTGATTTTTTTATGATGTCCACTTCTTTTGAGCTCTTTGCAAACTTGAGAATGATATTCAACTTTTTTTGAGCTCTTGGTCGAGGAAGCTGCCTAAATCAACAAGAGGGTTGAGATCTCTAAATCATGTTATATGTGATGAGAATATTGGGCCGCGGTGGGACCATGCCAATAGCTCTTCTGCTCTTGTGGATCTTAGAGTTGAAGTTGTATAAGCACACTTCAAATTGGATTAGTTGGATTGTTAACCTTCTACCTAAATGAGATGTAAGTCAAAGTAGGATGGTAAGAGATCAATACATAAGATTAAATTTTCTTATTGATAAAACTTGTTTTTCATAGGGGCGTCTCTGTATCGTTAGCGGTCCATCTTTTTCCATTTGAATCACTTATATTATCAAATTGGTTCCCGATTCAGGTACTATTGGAAGGACTAGGTCTGAGAGGCCGTAATGTGAGACCTGTTGGAGGAGCTAGTCGATGAGCTGAATAGACTAGTCAACTGACTAGTCAGAAATTAGGTTGTCCTCCAAAGGTCGTGTTGGTTGATCGAACGGACAAGTAGTTACTCCTAACCGTTTTGTAACCATATATAATAGGTTGTTGAGCCAGTTAAGAACTTGGTTCATTTTTGTATATGTATGGACCCTCATGTGATTCTCTAATATAATCTGTTATTCTACTATCTGTTCTTGTCTCTTGTCTCTGTATGATTATATGATTCTTTATGTGTATTATTGGTAACCTTATGTGATCTGTGAGATTACAACATTGGTTCCATTTTTGGTAGTACATATACGGATGACATGACCATACGTAAATGATATCAGAGCAAGAGATTAAGAAGTGGTGGGAGCGTAAGATCACAAACTACTTTCAGAATTATGCGAGAAGAAACAGATTGACCATTGCTCAGGCGAAGGAGAAATTCTTCGCCGAAATCCATGAGAAATTTGTAGAAACGGTGCCCTAGTCGTTGAAAAAACTATTAGATGAATCCAGAAGTGACTAAAGACCAAGAATTACTTAAGAAAATTTTTCGAGGAGGAAGAACAAACCTCTTAGAGTGGTTTGAGAAAAGTGCAGACAAAATCTATCAAGAACAAGTAGTAGAGGAGAGAGTTTCAGTCGAAAGTATTGAGAAAAGATTCTATACCAACTTTACTGAGCAATTTATTTGTTCACTACTGACCCTGTTATTCAAATTTATAATCGACAAAGGAGTAGGGCACATAGTCGAACCTAGTCCATCACTCATCGAACTGCCTACAAACACTAATTGGGAGGAAAAGCAGAAGGCATGGGAAATATTTATTGCAGAAAGGGAGTGGGAGTATTTCCTGAACAAATAGACAAAACTATCCAGGCTTACTAAATATTCAGGTAGGCTATGGGGGGGGGTAGCTGGTCTTGTGTCGGGACTGAGTAGAAGGATTCTAGTCGGTCTGGAAAAATACCACCACCAGCAATGAAAAGTCGACCTAAGAAGGAAATTGAGTGGACAGTGGCTCATAAAGGTGCATCGGACCTACAAACGATAGAAAGGGAGAAGAGGAAGAAAAGAAGGGAGGAGATATGAGAGAAAACTATAGCAATCCAAAGAAGAATGGTTTCCAGGGTGACAGAACATGAGGAAAATCCGTCGCAGTTGGGTCATGACCGTCAGGAAGAAGGCGTAGATGAAGAGGTGTCGCCAATGGAAGACGATTTGTGGATAGAGCAGTGAGAAGCTCTCCAATTAGAAATAACCCAGGTGGTAAGACCTCTGTCTCTGACAAATCCGAGTACCAGAATGCAGGACATTGTCAAGGAGGACCGGAGACATAGAGCTGGTGAGTTCGGTATATGGAGCTGACTAGATGACGAAGTAAATGATGAAAATTATTTAGTGATCCATCGACCGGAGGAAGGAAATTGGGTTACACTTCAGGCGTACCCTTCCAATCTAAGCATTCATTTACTCTACCCCAGACCTGAAGGAGCACCCCCCCTGCCAAACATATCATTACAAAACATCGACCAGTCAGATTCATGGGCACATCAGTGTAGTTGGACATCGAGAGAAGAAGACGAAACCGACCGACAAGCTATCAAAACATAAACAAAAACCTAAACATCTGACGAAAATGAAAGTTTTGTCGATACAAGCTATGAATAGAGAGATACACCAAATATCCCACTACCCCCACCACCACCCCTGCCACCACCACCTCCCGAAGGAGAAACTGACGCCGACATGGGGCACAGTTCGGCACACATCCCCCTTTATGAGGGTGACGAATATCCCAGGAGACATTGGTTCATCTGTGAATCGACATGGGAGGCCAATCAAGTTACAAATGAAGATAGAAAAATGGCGCAGTTCGTAGGTGCGCTACGAAAAAGAGCATTAACTTGGTATATGACTTATACCGAAAGAACACCTAATGCAACTAAAGCAGAGATCAAGCAACAATTTATGTCCTTCTTCAAAACACCATATGCAAAGCATTTGGCAGCAAAAAAACTTAAGACTACAGTTCATAAATCAGCAGAAACCATCCGGGACTATGATAAAATATGGAAATACCTCTTGAGCCAAATAGACTATGTTATTGATGAACAATTATTGATTCAATGGTTTCTTGCAGGACTTTCCCAAAATATACGACGACATATAAGTCTAGAGACATTTAAAAAGTATGAAGAAGCACTGACAAAAGCTCTGCAGGTCGAGATGGATGAAGACTACCCGACATACCCTGATGTCGATGCAAGAATTGAAGAACAACTGGAAATCATGCAGAAATATTTGAGAGAACTTAACCTTAAGGGTCAGGAGATTTGGTGCACAAAATGTTCTACAACTAACCATACAAAAGATAATTGTCGACATGATGTAAGCTGACAATATTTTCATTTTGTTCAGACAAAATGTTTCTATGATATCTGTTAGGAGCATGGAGACCATACGACGAAGGATTGTCCATACAACATGAATAATGTCAAAACTTCATGGTGTGTGATCTGTGAAGTCAAGAGACATGTTACCGTTGACTGCCACCTGAACCTTAAGAATCGAAAAAACCATCAGGTAGTATACCAAACAAACGTCGTGGCCCATAACAATGATAATAACCCAAATGAACAAAATGCACCAAACAATCGACAATATGAAGGGTGTATATACGAACGCCGATTCGACAACTGTTGTGGGGGATTTGGAGGTCGAGGGAGATTCTCTGGAAATCATGACAATTGACCATGATGACCGATTCAATGCTTCACATGCTATAAATAAGGACACCAGTATGCGGACTGTCCATATGAAGATAGAACCGACCTAAAAATTTTTACTAGCTGTGGTGTGGGCGACCACTCATTGGAAGATTGTCCCACCATACTTGACAAAATTAATAAAAAGAAGAATGTTAATGTCTTGTCTTGTGTTAAAAAAAGTGATATAATTCACACAAAGAACCTACACATAGTAACTAGACAAGGAATGAAAATTGGAAGTGACAATCCAAGAATAAGAAAGATTAAAGATAAAAATAAATACCCTAACCCTATAAAGAAAAAACAATTGTATAATGATGCATCGAGCATGTTTCAAGAATTTGCTAGAAAAGAAGATGTCGATGACAGTTTGCAAAACACACTTCATCAACTATTAAACCAAATACATAAAGATAAGTCGGAGGCACAATTCATTGACCTACTGCATAATATTAAAAACAAAAATGACATAGATAAATAGACTAAAAGTATATGCAGTTCAAATAAAAAAGATAAGAATTATGCCGACCCACTTGTCGATCTTGAAATAGAAGGATGCCACGTTCGACAAGTCGTTATCGGATTTGGGTCCCAAGTGAGTATCATGACAAGAGATACATGAGAACAGCTGGGTAGACCTCGACTGAATGAATCGGGCATATATTTAAAACTGGTCGACCAAGAACTAATCGAACCAATTGGGGTTTGGAAAAATGTTGATACAACAATAAAAGACATTTCAACAAAAGTCGATTTCGAGATCATTGACCCTAAGGAAGGATCCAGCTACTTCCCCACCCTGGTTGGATGCCCATGGGGTAGAAAAATAAAAGCTTCTATATGATTGGACAAAGAAAGGATAAAACTAAAAGGGAATGGACAGAAAATGATTGTCCCCATTCACCCTTCAAAAGGAGAACCTTGAACTGAACCTATTGATGAAGAAGTCAATATTCGACAACTCTACCAGAATCAAAACAATGAAGATTATACTTAACGTAATAATTATGGAGAACTTCATCTAGGAAACCAAGACTCAGTTGGATATAACTCAAATGCAGAATTGTATGATTGGGAAATTGAAAACTATGAAACACGAGCAAGGGGTTGCTGGACCATTCAAGCTATCCAGAAGAAACCAACTCGACAATGATTTTCTATATCGACTATTCCAAAAATATTTGAGAAAATAATAAGGGAATATCCTTCTTTAGCACCAATAAAAATAGATAATAAACAGAGTCTTTGGTATAAAGAGAGAGAATCACCATTTCTCCACATAGAGCAAGTCTCTAAGAACTTAGGTGAACATGGCCAACTTCAAAGCCTAGTTGAAACATTTACAGGACAAGCTGCTCGATGGTGGACACCCATTAGTCAAGACTGAAAACATGGACAACAGATTCGAATTTCTTCGTAGAAAGGTTCGGAGGAATGAAGCTAACAAAATAGGCACAAATGCCTGTCTTCACCCAAGGACAAGATCCAGAAAACATATAAAAATGAGTGAAAAAGAATGGAGAAGACTTGGTTACAAAGACGAACGTATATGGCCAAATCTGTTTCCCTCGACATTAGATGTCCTACCTAACAAGTGGTATAAAATGGAAGAAACACGAGGCGGAACATTCCTATGGAATGAACTTAGAGAAAATTTCATTAAGTACTTTAGCTTTATATCGGAAGACACAAAATTAGTCGAACCTACTAAACAAATAAAAACATTTATACAAATGACTACTAACAAGTCGACACAAAATAAAAACCGACCGAATGCAGCATGCCATAACATTCGATCGAACAAAATACCTGTTGAAATATTGTAACTTTGAAGAATATTCTATATGTATCTTTTGTGGTCCTTGATGGTCCTATCAGGAGAACCACTTGTATTAATTTATACCTCGATGCTTATAATTGGAAGAACTAATAAGAGTCATGAGGTAGCTTCCTCAAATTGTAAAGGTGGTTCATTAGCACCCCAGTTGTGGTTACTTGAGCCTACATGTTTAACTCGAGCCTACATGATTAAATCGAGCCTACATGTCAAAATTAATTATTAAAGTGAATAGACAAATATAAATAGAGGTGTGGCGCTCCTCATTTGGAACACACACACTCACTTGTGTAGCACATTAGTGAAGGAGAGAGAAGTATAAGGAGAAGGAGGAGGATCAGTCTTTGATTAGTCTTTTGGTTTTACCTTTTATCTTTTGGGGCATCTATATTGAGGAAGCTTTTGCTGGGTTTTTCCCTTTAGGTTATTCCCAGGATAAATCTGTGTTGTTATTGTGATACTGTTTCTTTTAGTGATCCTATTTATATGCTTTTGTTATGAAATTGAAATGAAATACTGATGATCTAGCTTAGCATATGGAATTCTAACATGGTATCAGAGCTAGCCTGAATAGGACATCTTTCACAAGGTGAAATAGCCCTCTCTCTCTCCCTGGAAGAAATTAGGGTTTTCGGGAAAATTTTTGAGTTTTAGAAAATTGCGCCCTCCCAGAGTGCATATTTTGAGCCTAGAATCAAGGTTTTTGGGTGTGTGAGTCCCCAGGAAAGTTAAAACCTAGTTTGACAACTGCACCAGAAAACTGTTGAACCAGAAAATAGCTGGAAGCTACAGAAGTTGAATCTTGCAAGTATGATTTGGAAGGTGAAGACTTAAGATCTCCAGAATCCAAGCACACCAGTCAACTTACCTGATTCAAGCACATCTCTTGGTAAGTTCAGTTTCTCATTCCGTAGGATTTCAATTTTTTGTGATTTTATGACAAGATGGCCCCAAGCACTAAGCTTGAGGACAAGCTCGAAGGCATAGAGAATTTACGAGCATGGAAATACAGGATTAGTCTCATTCTCCAAGAGAATGATCTTGATAAGTATGTCAAAGAAGAAGTTACAGAACCTGAAGAAGCTGAAGCCTAGGAGAAGCACAGGAAGAATATGATTAGGGAACAAAGGATTATTGCTCACTCCATCAATGATCACTTGATCCCTCAAGTGTCATCCAAGAAGACTCCAAAAGAAATGTATGATGCCCTATCCAGAATGTATGAGGGAAGAAACATCAACAGAAAGATGAATCTAAGAGCTCAACTGAAGAGCACCAAGATAAGTCATGGAGAATCCATCCAAGACTACTTCACAAGGGTTTCTCAGATCAAAGAACAACTAGAAGATATTGGAGATAATATTGATGAAGATGAAATGGTTATGACTGCTCTCAATGGTCTCACTAGACCCTGGGAATCCTTCATCTAGATGATGTGTGCCAGAAAGGAAAGCATGAAGTTTGATATGGTATGGGAAGACTGCATTCAATAGGAGACTAGAGTGGAAAATAGAGAAGCCTTACTAAAGGAATATCATCAAGCCCTAGCCACTCACACCAAGAGAATAAGAATTCAATATAATTTCAAGAGAAGAAATTTCAAGGAGTCTCAACCTCCTAGAAGAATCCAAAGAGTTAGAGAGAACCCCCGAGGTAAAGACTACTCTGGTTTTCAATGTTTTCATTGTGATAAGATAGGACACATTGCTCGAAATTGTCCTATGAAGAAGCAAGAATATAAGAAGAAGATCAACAACAACAAAAGACATCATGCTCATTTAGTAGAAGATGAAGAAGAAGAAGAAGAAGAAGAAGGGCGTCCAAGAAAACAAGCAAGAGAAGAAGATGCAGAAGAGTATGTACTATTCTTTGCACTCTCTTGGTCTGTAACACCGGGAGAAGACACTTGGCTTATTGATAGTGGTTCTTCAAAGAAAATGACGGGAAAAAATAAAACTCTGTCCAAACTTGAAGAAAAGAGCTCTCCTCAGAAAGTATCCCTAGGAGATGACTATCAATATCTGATCAAAGGAGTTGGTGAAGCAAGCTACAAACTTGATTCATGTAATCCCCTAAAGATGAAATATGTATCATATGTACCTGGTCTAAAGAAGAATTTACTTTCTATCTTAGCTTTAGATAAGAAAGGATTCAAGGTTGCTTTCATAGATGGCCAAGTACTCATGTGGCCCAAAGGAAAGAATATTGAAGATGCAATCATCATTGGTGAAGAAGAAGGAGGCTTGTATAAACTCAAGGGGTACTCAGAAACAACCTTTGTTCATGAGTCCACTGACCCTAGTGAACTATGGCATAGAAGGCTTTCCCACATTAATTACAAGGCTCTACCTCATGTGAACAAAGTAGTGACGGGATTACCAGACATGAAGATCAAGCATGAAGGCATTTGCAAAGGATGTGCAAAGGGAAAGAACATCAAGAATCCATTTCCGAAGAGTGAAACAAAAACAAAAGGTACGTTGGAATTGATTCATTTATATGTATGTGGTCCAATGTCTTCTACATCCTTAAGTGGCTTTGAATATTATATCACATTTATTGATGACTATTCAAGAAAGACTTGGATATATTTCTTGAAAGAAAAGAGTGAAGTGTTTTAGAAATTCAAAGAGTTCAAAGCCTTGATAGAGAATCTTTCAGACAAGAAAATAAAGACACTCCGATCAGAAAATGGTGGAGAGTATACCTCAAAAGAGTTTGAAGCCTTTTGCAAAGATGTCGGAATCAAGAGGGAACTAACTACTCCCTACAATCCTCAACAGAATGGGGTTGCAGAAAGAAAGAACAGAACCATCATGGAGGCAGTGAAGACAATGATATATGATCAAGATCTTCCAATGCATCTATGGGCAGAAGCAATAAGAACTGTTGTGTATGTGTAGAATAGAATATCTCACAATGCTCTTGGTTTCAAGACTCCAGAAGAGATGTTCACAAGAAAGAAGCCTGAGGTAAGTCACCTCAAAATATTTGGTTGTGCAGTATATATTCATATACCAAAAGAGAAAAGAACCAAGTTGGACCCTTCCGGAAAGAAGGGATATTTGTTGGATACTGTGAAGTATCCAAGGCATTCAGAATTTACATTCCTAGATTCCATCACATGGAAATCAGTCGAGATATGACATTTGATGAAGAAGCATCCCTCAAGAGATCCAGGAAGTGCCAACATGAAGAAGTGTATGAAGAAGAGACACCTCCCAGAAATAAAGAAACTACATGTCTCCCTGAAGAAGAAACTCATGAAGAACATGACATGGCAGAACCACAAGAACCTCCTACAATGGAGATGTCACGAAAGAGAAAGCCTACCTGGATAAGAGAGATTATACAAGAGGCAGAAATATATGGAGCTCCTGAAGGCTCCACAAGGACAAGAAATAAACCTAAGACTTTTTCCAACTATATAGCTTTGATGTTTGATCTCGTAGATCAAGAACCTACAAGCTACGAAGAAGTAATGCAGAAGAAAGAATGGGTAGAATCAATGACTGAAGAATACCAGTCAATAATGAAGAATGATGTATGGGATATAGTTCCCAAACCAGAAGGAAAGAGTGTAGTATCCTCCAAATGGATCTACAAGATAAAGCATGCAGCTGATGGAAGTATCGAGAAATATAAAGCAAATTTGTGGCCAGAGGTTTCTCTCAGAAAGAGGGAATTGATTATGAAGATACATTTTCCCCAGTAGCATGGTATACTTCGATTAGAGCTATCATGGCACTTGCATCCATGATGAAGTGGGATTTACACTAGACGGATGTGAAAACAGCCTTTCTGAATGGTGTGATTAAAGAAGAAGTATACATAGAACAACCACAAGGATTTGAAGTTGAAGATAGACATACTCACGTATGCAAATTGAAGAAGGTCCTGTATGGCTTAAAACAAGCTCCACGAGCTTGGTATGGAAGGATAGATAGTTTCTTGATGAACATGGGCTTTACCAAGAGTAAAGCTGATCCTAAACTTTACCTCAAGGTTATAGATGATGAACCTATCATGCTACTGTTATATGTGGATGACTTATTTTTGACAGGGAATGAGAAACAGATTATGGAAAGAAAGAAGAAACTCACAGAAGAATTTGAGATGAAAGACCTTGGGTTAATGCATTATTTCCTAGGTCTAGAAGTATGGCAAAGTTCAGAAGGAATCTTTCTCAACCAAGGAAAGTCTGCAGTAGAGATATTGAAAAGATTTAATATGTTGGAATGCAAAGCCATGGCCACACCCATGTATTCCAACCTGAAGTTGTTAGTCGATGACTCATCAGAGTTAGTGGATGAGACTCAATACTGATAGATAATTGGGTCATTAATGTACCTAACAAATACCATACCTGACATTTGTTTTACTGTGAACACTCTGAGTCAATATCTAGTTCAACCTAGACGGGTTCACTTGGTAGCTACAAAACATGTGATGAGATATTTGAAAGGGACTATAGATTTTGGTCTATACTATGATGGTAGCCATGATTACAGATTGTATAGCTATACATATGCAGATTGGGATAGAAGTATCTCATATACGAAAACCACATCAGGTGGATGTTATAGTTTGGGATTTGCTATGATTTCATGGTTTATTAGAAAACAGTCCAGTGTTGCTCTTAGCACAAGCCAAAGCAGAATATATAGCATCTTGCTCTGCTAGTTGTGAAGCCATATGGCTTCGAAAGATGATGTCAGGGTTATTCAACCTAGAGTTGGATACTACCGTGATTCTATGTGACAACCAAAGTTGTATAAAGATGACAGAGAACCCAGTATTCCATGATAGATCAAAGCACATAGAAATTTGGTATTTCTACATTCGAGATATGATGCAGAAGGGAGCCATAAAGCTCTAGTATGAACAAGTTTCTGATGTGTTGATGAAGCCTCTGTCTCGAGTAAATTTCGAACACTTTCGAGACAAGCTTGGTGTTGTTTGGAAGACCTTCCTTGAAAGGGTGAGTAGTGATGTTGTAGTGGGATTGTATCATCCCTGGGCACTTGCCCTAAAGTGATCCGATGACTTTGGTTCCCGAGAATGAAGAGGGATTGTATCATCCTGAGACATCTATCTAGAATAAATTCGGTGACTTCGGTTCTCAAGAATGTAGTGGGATTGCATCATCCTTGAACTTCGGTTCAGAAAGGTATTTGGAGGCTTCGGTACCCAAGAATGTGGTAGGATTGCATCATCCTTGAACCTCGGTTCAGAAAGGTATTCGGAAGCTTCGGTCCCCGAGAATGTGGTAGGATTGCATCATCCTTGAACCTTGGTTTAGAAAGGTATCCGGAGGCTTTGGTCCCCAAGAATGTGGTAGGATTGCATCATCCTTGAACCTAGTCCTAAAGTGATAAGGACTGATTATCCCGTAATCAATCCGGTGAATTCGGTTGTCGAGAATGTGGTAGGATTGTATCATCCCTGGACTTAGGTCCAAAAGTGATCTGAAGACTATTGTCTTCGTGTTGTGGATTGTAGGTTGTTGCTAATGATGATGTTACTGATCGAAAGATCAGAGTGTGATGATGATGACGTACTGATCGAAAGATCAAAGTATGATGATGATGTTGCTGAAGATGTTGTTACTAATTGAAAGGTCAAAGTGCTGATGTTGATGTTGCTGATCGAAAGGTCAAAGTGCTGATGTTGATGTTGCTGATCAAAAGGTCAAAGTACTGATGATGATGTTATCAATCGAGCAGTCAAAGTGTTGTTGCTGCAGAAGATTGAAGATGAAGACTAAATATGATGTTGTCGGTCAAAGTGTTGTTGTCATTGAAGACGAAGATGAAGACTACATGATGTTGAAGAGCTTCCAATGATTTATAGATGTGTTACCCTGATGATGTTGATGATGTCCTCTATCTCTCTCCTACTATTGTTGTTGTTGATGTTGTTGTAGAATACCCTTCTCGTTAAGGGGGAGTGTTGAAATATTGTAACTTCAAAGAATATTCTATATGTATCTTTTGTGGTCCCTGATGGTCCTATCGGGAGAACCACTTGTATTACTTTATACCCCAATGCTTCTAATCAGAAGAACTAATAAGAGTCATGAGGTAGTCCCCTCAAATTGTAAAGGTGGGTCATTAGCACCCCAGTTGTGGTTACTTGATCCTACATGTTTAACTCGAGCCTACATGATTAAGTCAAGCCTACATGTCGGAATTAATTATTAAAGTGAATGAACAAATATAAATAGAGGTGTGGCACTCCTCATTTGGAACACACACACTCACTTGTGTAGCGCATTATTGAAGGAGAGATAAGTAGCAGGAGAAGGAGGAGGATCAGTCTTTGATCAGTCTTTTGGTTTTACCTTTTATCTTTTGGGGCATCTATATTGAGGAAGCTTTTTCTGGGTTTTTCTGTCAAAACCCCAAATTCACACAAAAAAATAAAATTTTGAAATAACAACAAATGCTAAAACCTGCGGTTTCACTAACAGCTAAAGGTTAGCAATAGAATAAATAGTCAAGTAATTAGTTTTACTAAATCTCAATTATGTTAACTCATAATTCATTTTTGTAACAAGAATAAAGTTTACTTGTGTATTGTTTTATTTCAGTTTACTGATGAGCCTCTTCATGTCAAGCAGGTGGAATCTAAATTTTGAATCCGGGGCTTACTTAGCAATTGTGCTAATGCAGAAAATTATTGGTTCTTACAGGTTTATAGGTATGATCGAACGAGTACGTTTTAAAAATTCTTAAAGTATCCAATAGTGTTTTATTTGCAATTATAAAGCTTAGTAATTAAGATGCTAAACTCTAAACCGCTTCCGTGAGGTAAAACCATTTGGCTTCCTTCAGTTTTTCTTGTAATAAAGTTTAGAACTACGTTGCGACAGTAAGATATGTTTGCGGCTCTAAAATTATAATTTCAGTCGCTAAGTAACTTCTACTTTAGTCTATATAAAATGCAATGTTATAATGGTTGATTTGTCAGTATGTAAACAATAACATATTATCTTATCTCTGTAACAACTGTTCCACATTTCGCTTTTGCGAGATAACTTACAGCCTGTTAACCTTTTCACAGTATAGTTTGATTGTGCAAACTAACACCATAATTCCTTCTCACATGAAATCATTGTTTGCCTATACTTTAACTTCATGTCGAACCATGTGGTTCTAATAATTTATGGACTCAAGTAGGATCATTCCTATTCAATTTCTTAATTTTTTCTATGATACTTCTCTTGAATTAAATTACTGTCTACAAGCAGTTTTTCAGAGATTTATGCTTTTGAAACAGGCCGACTTTCTAGCCATTTTGTATAATTCTATAACCATTTTACTAACCAATAGACATGGTGAATCATTAGTAAGAACGGAGTTGAGTCACAACCAAAATTCATCAAAGTATTGTCGCTTTGAACTATGTAACATAATTTCATAAAAGTGTTCTTACAATACGCTTTGTCCACTTCATAGTTCTGTTACCATTTGGTTTATTAGTTCCTATAAGTCTTATAAACATGCACAATCTATTTTGTTTGATAGAAATTCAGTCTATAATTAGTTCAAGGTCATAAACATGTTTAAATTAGAGTTTATGATTCTCTAAAATATTACATTATGCCATTTATAAAAGTTATAACTTGTATTGTCTTTTTATAAGAGATTAACTATGCATTTTTACATAGGAGAACTATAGTTGTTAGCTTGAGCTCTCCCATAACATATGGTCTCTATCCAAAACAAGGTCAATGTTTAGAGAAAAGAAATGTTACCAACCAAATCGCATTTGTGATGTTATAATATTATAACATAAGGTTAAATGGTGGAATGAGTCTTATGCATGAATGATTTTGGCATTAACCAAGGTTTTGCTAGGTCAACGTAATCACAACGTTGATGTTCTAACCATGACCTAGTATCATATGATAAGCGGTGTCTTGATTGATAAGCAATAATTTGGTTATGACATAGTTTTACCCCTCGCTCCAAATGATTAAATAATTGGATATCATTATATGCAGGAACTATAGGGAACGATCCAATGCATGGTTTGATTTACGTGACCACATGGTATTCTCCTAACCAAGCATGGAATATATAAAAACCACCGTAACCCTAACCCTTATCATTTCTCTTCTGCAGTTCACGCCAGCCCTTGAGGCTGCTCTGTTTGGCTTCCATGGCAGTCGTCAGTCCTATTCTGCTCTAGTTGTTTCAAGTCTTGGTTTAGTGTTGCCTTTGTCTCCGAGTTTGGTTTTTAAGCCATTCTTAGTGGTTGTGAGTTATCACTTTGCAAGCTTTGGCCCTTGGCTTGTTGTCTGCTCCAGCTTCCTTTCGCTGTCCTCGTGGCTCACTCTCTGCTCTAGTTTTCTTTTGCTGTCCTCAAGGATTGCTGTCTACGTGAGGTTTAGTCTTGTAGGCTGTTTTAGCAAATTTTGTTGGTGACAGTGCTTCCACAATGCTATTCGACGTTTCAATTGACAGGTAAAGAAATGGTTTTTAAAGTTCATTTAATTGCAGTAGGTGTATATGCCATTACAATAGCATAAACAATTTTTGAGTTGTTTTACTTCTGACTTTTGTATTTTAAAACTCTTGCAGGGGCTCATAGCCATATACATTCACGTTTGAGGAAGTATGCAGACTGCCTTCAAATTCTATGGCTTATGGATTAAAGCGGTAAGCCCTGTGGTTCATGTGTTGGGTTTTCACCCTACTTGTATCAGGGTGGTCATTTGGATTCACCCAGGGTTTGGGGAAGCCTTCCTCCACTCGCCATAAGTTATGTGGTTTGATTTCTTTACAGGTCATAAGTTTGTTTACCCAGTTTCGAACCCTCGCTAGTCGATGGGTAGACTTGGTTTTAACTGAGCAATGTAATTAGTTTTGATGTTTGGCTTTACGGCTTGTTTAAATTAATAGTTCTTTTGTAAAGATAGTTCTGTCTTCAAGCTTATTTTGGTTTATCAGATGCTTAATATTATGCTCTGTGTAAATTATGTTTTTTCCCTTCTTGACTATAAGTGAAGTTTTTGCGCCCTGAATTAAATATTCTGTAAAAGTTTATGATTATAGTTTTTAAGACTGATACATACAGTCATTGTTTAGTTGTAAGCCTTACTCGTTTTTGCTCATAAGTTTACGAGCTAGGGTTTATCCTGTGGAAACCCTCGTTTTTAAAATAAATTATTCTATTTAGTTTTTAACAATTTTTATTACTTATTTTGTTTGCCTATTAACTAGTATTACCATGTGTTGTGGAAATTCTAATTTATAATAATTAACAATGCCTTTTGTTTGTCCTTAAAGGACTGGAAGTAATTTATAATAACCCATTTGTTTAGTAGTTACATAATCAAATTAATTTGGTCTATAACTTTGATGTACTGGCATTTGTAATTGTAATATATATATTTGGGTTTCAACCCTGTCATTTATTTTTATAGATACTTACTGTTTATAAAAATAAAAAGAAACAGTTTCTTTTATAAATATACATTTTTTATATGTTATTCATTATTGTATTTCATTTCTATGAAATGAATTTAGTTGGTTCTTTTAATGATTAAGAAGAACTATTCTTATGGTTTATCCTAGGTTACTAATGTATATAAGTATATAGATAGATTTTGCTCAGAAATATGAGCTAGGGTTTTTACCCTATTTTACTTTTATAATAAAGATTTATGTACTATTATTTCGTTAAGTTCGATTACTGTCACAAGAGTTTAAAATTATTTTCATGGCTTACAGAATTCTAGGTTAGGGTTTGTAGAAATAATCTCTGTTCTTCTTTTAAAAAATTACTCCAGTTTGTAAAAGAATTTCTTTTGATTTATAAACAATAATGTTATGTTAATAATAATATTATTTGTGTTAATAATAATATTATCTATGAATACTATAATCTCTTAAGTTTATATTTGCATATATATATTATTAATAAAGACTGAGAACGGTCTATAATAGTTTAGTTTATTTAATAAGATTATCTTTGTAAGCTTGGTGAAAGAAATAAGAATTCTCATACCTATCAATTCTCCTTTACATATAATTTGTCTGTAAGAGTGTAAGGACAGTTCCTTATTAATAATCCTTTAAGCATAGGTTACTACTGTCTTTTAGTTATTTTAATTCTAAGAAAAATAATAATGTAAGAGTTATTAAGTTCTTATTTATTATATTCCTTATCTCAGATTAGTTTATCTTCAGAATTTAATTATGTTACCAATCCTTACTTAACATAAATAAATAAGCATTTAACTGACATTTCTATTTCTTCTATTTCAGTGTAGAAGTATAGTTTATAAAAGAAGGTACTGTGTAAAAGTATGACTTACCTGCTTGAACATACTGCTATTAGTAAAATAATATGACCCTGTTCTTTTTCTAGTATTCTTAATACATAGTCTGGTTTTAACAACAACCCTACCAAACATATTAATATTCTTTCTAGAAGCAACTATCTACTGAAAGAAAAGATTTCAATACTCTGAAAAAACATAAGTACTATATTCATTTCAGATTCCTATCATTCTTCATTCATTTTAAACACACTACCTGTGCGAGAGTATGATCTGGTTTATTCCAGATGGGGAAAAACATAGGTAGGATTATTTTTCATCAAAGTACAGATTCAACATTCAAACAACTAAGAGATTTCAAGCTTAACAGTTCACTACATAACATATAAATCATTCATTATTTGTTCATACTCAGATATAAACTTTAACACAGCAATTAAAAGATTGTAGAACCTGTTTTAAAGCTGGATGAAAACAGCGTTGGGAGGCCGTTCCTCCCTACCAACTCTTGGAGAGTGCTCAAACAGTGACTTCTCAGGACCCTCGAGCTTGTTCCTGGTCTCCTTGGCTGGGATTGGGTGGAGCAATCAACAAAATACTAGTCCAATGACTTAGTACCAACTCTGCACTCTGCAACAAGATCTTTTAGCCGAAAAGTTGTACCAGATCACTTCCTGCAGTTTACCCCTCAAACACCTTCCACAAATTCCCTTCCTAATGAATTCCTTGAAGTACATTCACCTGAATGATTCTCCTCTTGGAATGAGCAGCCTCAGCTCTCTTCAATGGGATTTTTTATTAAGATTTTCTAGATCTTTTTGGGTTAGTTGTCATTAATTAAGCCACCTGCTCCGATCCCACTTTCTTGGGGAACCATGACCCCAAATGTAGGGAGGTTGCCACCTGCAACATTGGAAGTGTTTGAGGATGCTGCCACTTGTCTATTTTCTCTCCACCTAGTCTCCTCCACCAACTTGACCAGTAATACTCTTTTTAATAGCTCTCCCAAACTGTTGTCTCCACTTTTATTTATTTAAAATTAAAATATTCAGAATTACATTCAATATCCTTGACTCTGCTGAGTCATCATTTACAACTTAGCATTAAATTTAACATAATGTCTTGGAATAAAATCAAAATAGATAATATTATTTTGCAAAATTGGGGCATGTGACATACACACCCTCTTAGAACATAACATCGTCCTCGATGTTATTTATTCTTCATCCTCAGAATTCCCCTGGAACAGAATTGGATATGCATCTCGCATTTTAATTTTCAATTCCTAAGTGGCTTCCTCAGGACTAAGGTGCTTCCATTCCACCTTCACCTTTCCAATGGTGTGGTTCCGAAGTGTAATTTCCCTCATCCTGAGGATACAGTCCGGTTCCACCAGAAATTCTCCTTCTGGTTCCATCTGTACAACATTCCAGTTAACAACATGAGTAGCATCATGAACGTATCTCTTTAAAATGAAAATGTGAAAAACATTATGTAATCTTAAGTTAGTTGGTAAAGCTAATTGATAAGCTACTTGTCCAATCCTAGACAAAATTTCAAATGGGCCACAGTAACGAGGTGCCAATTTTTCATAACTCCCCAATCTTAGAGAGCTCTTTTTGGGCCTTACCTTGATGAACACATGTTCACCTACCTGAAACTCCTTTGGAGTTCTTTTTAAGTCTGCTTGACTTTTCTGCCGATCTTGTGCCACTTTCAAATTTCACTGCACTTGTTTCACAATTTCTTCCATTTCTTTTAACAGTTTTAGACCTAATACCAATCTATCTATTGGATTACTCCAAGAGATAGGAGTATTACATTTCCGTCCATATAAAATTTCAAAAGGACTAAATCTGGCTGATGTCTGATAATTATTATTATAAGCAAATTCTACCAGATGTAAATAGTCCTCCCATTTACCAGGCTGGTCTTTAAAATACATTCTTAATAGATCTTATAATACTTGGTTTACCCTTTCAGTTTGTCCATCTGTTTGAGGATGGAAAGAAGTACTAAAATTTAATGTGGTGTTTAACCCTTTAAACAAAGACTTCCAAAAGTTTTCTGTAAACTTAGGATCTCTATCTGATATTATGACTTTTGGTATTCCATGTAATCAAAAAATCTGTTTTAGAAAAATATCAGCTATGTTTGCAACCTTATAACTAGTTTTAATAGGTATAAATTGAGCTGCTTTGCTTAACTTATCAACTACTACGATGATAGAATCATTCTTATTTTTATTTTTAGGTAGTCCAGTAATAAAATCTAGACTAATTATCTCCCATTTCCAGCTAGGGATGGGTAATGGCTGTAGCGAACCAGCTAGGTGTTGGTGTTCAGTTTTTACCTATTGACATTCTAAACATCTTGCAATATATTCTGCTCCTTCAGTTTTCATATTTGGCCAGAAATACTCTTTTCTTAACATGGTTATAATCTTTTGATAACCTGGATGACCTGAATATGGTGTTTTATGAATTTCATCCAGAATTAACAGCTTGACTTTAGGTACGTTAGGTACATACAAGTTATCTTTATACAGTAAAAATTCTTTTTCATTTAAACTGTAACTTTTTATTAAGTTTTCTGTTGGATTTTCTTTAGCTTTAGCTTGCAAATTCTGGTAAATTTCATCTTGTTTTATTCCTTCTTTAAGCTGTTCATCTAAGTCTGAAACATAGGTGCTGATTGCTGTTGCAAAATTCAGCCTTGCGTTCTTACTTAATGCATCAACAACTTTATTTTCTTTACCTTTTATATGCTAGATTTCAAAATCATACTCCCTCAAGAAAGCTAGCCACCTATCTTGTCTGGCATTTAGATTAGGCTGATCTAAAAGATACTTCAATCCTTTATTATTAGTCATTAAAACAAATTTTCTGCCAATTAGGTGATGTCGCCACATCTTTAAGGCGTGTATTACAACTGCTAATTCCATATCATATGTTGCATAATTCTTTTCATGAAATTTTAACTTTCTAGACTCATAGGCAATAACATGCCCTTCTTGAGTCAGAACACCGCCTAAGTCATCATTACAGGCGTCAGTGCACACTACAAATTCTTTATTAGGATCTGCTATTCTTAAAATAGGTGCGCTAGTTAATAAAGTTTTTAACTTTTTAAAGCTTTCTTCACATTTCTGATTCCATTCGAACTTCTTTCCTTTCTTCGGCAAGGAAGTTATCGGATTTTCTATCCTTGAAAAACCTTCAATGAACCTCTGGTGGTAACCGGTAATGCCCATGAAAGATCGAACATCCGTCACATCCTTAGGAACCGACCAATCTTCGATTTCCCTTATCTTTTCAGGATCTATGGAAATTCCTTCCTTGGTCACTACGTGACCTAAATACTAAATCTTATCCTTGAAGAAATCACACTTACTAAACTTTGCGAAGAGTTGATGTTCTCGCAACTCTTGCAAAACAATTTTTAGATGTTCTTTATGTTCTTCTTCAATTTTTGAACAGATTAGAATGTCATCGATAAAAACGACCACAAACTTATCTAAATACTTATGCATTACGTTGTTCATTAAACACATGAAGACAGCTGGGGCATTAGTAAGCCCAAATGGCATTACGACAAATTTATAATGACCATATCTTGTTCTAAAAGTTGTCTTAAAGATGTTTTCATCTTTAATCCTCACTTGATGATATCCAGACCTTAAATATATTTTCAAAAACACCGTGGCTCCACGTAGTTGATCAAAAAGATCATCTTTGCGGGGCAATGGATATCAATTTTTTATGGTCACCTTGTTTAACTGACGGTAATCTATGCAAAGTCGCATAGTTCCGTCCTTATTTTTGACGAAGATGACAAGTGCCCCCTAGGGAGACACACTTGGTCGGATATACTTTTTATCAATTAGTTCTTTTAATTGAGATTTTAATTCATTAAGTTCCAATATGTTCATTCGATACGGGGCCTTTGAGCAAGGTATTGCACCCGGTACTAGCTCAATAGTGAAGTCCAATTCCCTTTTCGAAGGTAATCCCAGAATATCTTCTGGAAATACATCAACATATTCTTTTAAGATTGGTATGTCTTCCACTTTTAACTTATCTATTTTAATTTTACTTTCCTCATCAGTAATTGTTACTGCGTAAGCTTTACATCCCTTTCTAACAGCTCTTTTAAGTTGTAAAGCAGAAATTTGCCTTACAGTAGTTTCTCTAGGAATTCCTTTAACACTTACTGGTTTTTCATCACTCTTTAAGCATGTGAAAGTTTTATCATAACAGTTTAGAATTACTCTATGTTGTTCTAACCAGTCCATACCAATCAGCAAATCATAAGAACCAAGTGGCAAAACATTAAGTTTAACAACAATTTCAACTTTATCCATAACTAATGCACATTCTTTCAAAAAACAAATTACTTTTCTTTTAGCACCAGTGGCTAACTGAACTAACCATGAATTCTCAAACTTATCAACAGATAACTTACATTTTTCTACTATCTGAGGTGGAATATAACTGAGACTAGCTCCTGGATCAATCAAAATAGTTACAAGGGTCTGATTTATCATACCTTCTACTTCCACCATGGAAGTCTGATATTCAGCTTGTCGGTTCTCCAAGGCTGCGTTGATTCTAGGCATACTCCTTGCTAGTTCTTCAACGGTCATATCCTCCTGTATAGTATGAATATTGCTAACAGTATTCTTCCAATTTGGACAAACTGAAGCGTAGTGTGGGCCATTACACTCCCAGCACTTGACAGGCTCTTTGCGCTCAAAGTTCTTGGTAAAGTTTCCATGATTATTTGCAATTTCCTTACCTTTAGAATTATTCTGATTGTTGGGTGTATTGTTCCTATTTCCTTGGAAATTCTTGTTATTAGAATAGTTTTTGGCCTTATTGTTTTTGAAATTTTTGTTAGGCACAAAATCCTTCTTCTTTTGTTGAAACTGATTATTATTATTTTTCTTAGCTTTCCAGTTGGCCAAGCTTTCTTTCTTTCGATTCTGCTCAAAACAGAAGTTAGCCTTTCTCATAGCTTCCTCCAAGGTCTTTGGGTTATCATATTCAATTCTATATTTAATATGATAAGGTAGACAGCTAAGGAATCGATGTACCTTTGGTTTCTGATCTACAAGGTAAGGTACATACCTAAGCAGACTTAAGAACTTGCTATTCAGATCCTTCATTGTCATTGAGCCTAACTTCAGTTCATAAAACTCTTTGGCTCTCTCCTCATAATACAGCTCAGTCAGGAATTTCTTTTTGAAATACCTCTTAAAGGTACTCCAGTTAACATCTTTTTCTTTTATACCCTTAACTCTCTTCAAGTCCTGCCACCAAATGTCATCCTTTCCTGAGAGGTTATATATAGCCATTCTAGCCTTTAACTAGTTAGAATAATTATATATTTGGAAGTACTTCTTCATCCCAGATAACCAGGATTCAGCTTCCTCCCCCTTCTCATTCTATCCATTAAAGGTTGGTGGTTTTATCTTTTTGAATTCCCCAGAGATTTCCTCATAAGGTTTGTATTTCCTATTTTTAGTGTACAGATTATCATCACTACTGTCACTAGTAGTATGGTAATTTCGTTGTTCACCAAACACTTCAGAAGATGAACTACTTTCATTTTTTGTATGTTTCATCTTTTTAAATTTACGTTGATGACTGGCATCTTCTAATTTTGATCTTCTACCCCTACCCTCAATTTGAAAATTTTCAGTTAGGATCTGATTCAATTCTTCTTGAGCCTTCAGAATCCTCTCATTTTCTCGCTTTACAGACTCCATTTCAGTTTTTAAGTCTTTTACAGTTTGTAACAACTCTGAGAAATTGGTAGTTAAATCCTCTAGTATAGGATCTCTTGGTAAATTTCCTGTTTCAATAGCTGGAGACTCCTCTTCTGCATACTCTTCTATCCTTTCCATACCTACCTGTTAAACTTCAGAAAACAATTCTCTGTTGAATAACATTTAAAATAAAATGCATCAGCACAATAATTTAATTTATTGTTTTAAGAAAGCTAGTTGGGCTTCATTAAAGCCTAGTGTTTGAACCCATGTCAAAACCCCAAATTTATGCAAAAATTTAAAATTTTGAAATAACAACAAATGCTAAAACCTGCGGTTTCACTAACAACTAAAGGTTAGCAATAGAAGAAACAGTCAAGTAATTAGTTTTACTAAATCTCAATTATGTTAACCCACAGTTCATTTTTGTAACAAGAATAAAGTTTACTTGCATATTGTTTTATTTCAGTTTACGGATGAGTCTCTTCATGTCAAGTAGGTGGAATCTAACTTTTGAATTCGGGGCTTACTTAGCAATTGTGCTAACGCAGAAGATTACAGGTTCTTACATGTTTATAGGTATGATCGAACAAGTACGTTTTAAAAATTCTTAAAGTATCCAGCAGTGTTTTATTTGCAATTATAAATCTTAGTAATTAAGGTGCTAAACTCTAAACCGCTTCCGTGAGGTAAAACTATTTGGCTTCCTTCAGTTTTTCTTGTAATAAAGTTTAGAACTACGTTGCGACAGTAAGATATGTTTGCGGCTCTAAAATTATAATTTCAGTCGCTAAGTAACTTCTACTTTAGTCTATATAAAATGCAATGTTATAATGGTTGATTTGTCAGTATGTAAACAATAACATATTATCTTATCTGTGTAACAATTGTTCCACATTTTGCTTCTGCGAGATAACTTACAACCTGTTAACCTTTCTACAGTATAGTTTGATTGTGCAAACTAACACCATAATTCCTTCTCACATGAGATCATTGTTTGCCTATAATTTAACTTCATGTCAAACCATGTGGTTATAATAATTTCTGGACTCAATTAGGATCATTCCTATTCAATTTCTTAATTTTTTCTATGATACTTCTCTTGAATTAAATTACTGTCTACAAGCAGTTTTTCTGAGATTGATGCTTTCGAAACAGGTCGAATTTCTAGCTATTTTGTATAATTCTATAACCATTTTACTAACCAATAGACATGGTGAATCATTAGTAAGAACCAAGTTGAGTCACAACCAAAATTCATCAAAGTATCATCGCTTTGAACTATGTAATAGAATTTCATAAAAGTGTTCTTACAATACGCTTTGTCCACTTCATAGTTCTATTACCATTTGGTTTATTAGTTCCTATAAGTATTATAAACATGCACAATCTATTTTGTTTGATAGACATTTAGTCTATAATTAGTTCAAGGTCATAAACATGTTTAAATTAGAGTTTATGATTCTCTAAACTATTACATTATGCCATTAATAAAAGTTATAACTTGTATTGTCCTTTTATAAGAGATTAACTATGCATTTTTACATAGGAGAACTATAGTTGTTAGCTTGAGCTCTCCCATAACATATGGTCTCTATCCAAAACAAGGTCAATGTTTAGAGATAAGACATGTTACCAACCAAATCGCATTTGTGATGTTATAATATTATAACATAAGGTTAAATGGTGGAATGAGTCTTATGCATGAACGATTTTGGCATTAACCAAGGTTTTTCTAGGTCAACGTAATCACAACGTTGATGTTCTAACCATGACCTAGTATCATATGATGAGCGGTGTGTTGATTGATAAGCAATAATTTGGTTATGACATAGTTCTACCCCTCACTCCAAATGATTAAATAATTGGATATCATTATATGCAGGCACTATAGGGAACGATCCAATGCATGGTTTGATTTACGTGACCACGTGATCTTCTCCTGACCAAGAGTGGAATATATAAAAACCACTGTAACCCTAACCCTTATCATTTCTCTTCCGCAGTTCGCGTTGCCCCTTGAGGCTGCTTTGCTTGGATTCCATGGCGGCTGTCGGTCCTCTTCTGCTCCAGTTGTTTCGAGTCTTGGTTTAGTGTTTCCTTTGTCTCCAAGTTTGGTTTTTAATCCATTCTTAGTGGCTGTGAGTTCTCACTCTGCAAGATTTGGCCCTTGGCTTGCTGTCTGCTCCAGCTTCCTTTCGCTGTCCTCGTGGCTCATTGTCTGCTCTAGTTTTCTTTTGCTGTCCTCATGGCTCGCTGTCTGTGTGAGGTTTAGTCTTGCAGGTTGTTTTAGCAAAGTCTATTGGTGACAGTGCTTCCACAAGACTATTCGGTGTTTCAACTGACAGGTAAAGAAATGCTTTTTAAAGTTCATTGAATTGCAGCAGGTGTATATGCCATTACAATAGCATAAACAATTCATGAGTTGTTTTACTTATGACTTTTGTATTTTAAAACTCTTGTAGGGGCTCATGGCCATATACATTCACATTTGAGAAAGTATGCAGACTGCCTTCAAATGCTATGGCTTATGGCTTAAAGCGGTAAGCCCTGTGGTTCATGTGTTGGGTTTTCACCCTACTTGTATCAGGGTGGTCATTTGGATTCACCTAGGTTTTGGGGAAGCCTTCCTCGACTCGCCATAAGTTATGTGGTTTGATTTATTTATAGGTCATAAGTTGGTTTACCCAATTTTGAACCCTCGCTAGTCGATGGGTAGACTCGGTTTTAACTGAGCAATGTAATTAGTTTTGATGTTTGGCTTTACGGCTTGTTTAAATTAATAGTTCTTTTGTAAAGATTGTTCTGTCTTCAAGCTTATTTTGGTTTATCAAATGTTTAATATTATGCTCTGTGTAAATTCAGGGTTTTTTCCCTTCTTGACTATAAGTGAAGTTTTTGCGCCTTGAATTAAATATTCTGTAAAAGTTTATGATTATAGTTTTTAAGACTGATACATACAGTCATTGTTTAGTTGTAAGCCTTACTTGTTTTTGCTCACAGTTTATGAGCTAGGGTTTATTCTGTGGAAACCCTCATTTTTAAAATAAATTATTCTATTTAGTTTTTAACAATTTTTATTACTTATTTTGTTTGCCTATTAACTAGTATTACCATGTGTTGTAGAAATTCTAATTTATAATAATTACCAATGCCTTTTGTTTGTCCTTAAAGGACTGCAAGTAATTTATAATAACCCATTTGTTTAGTAGTTACATAATCTAATTAATTTGGTATATAACTTTGATGTACTGACATTTGTAATTGTAATATATATATATTTGGGTTTCAACCCTATCATTCACTTTTATAGATACATACTGTTTATAAAAATAAAAATAAACAGTTTCTTTTATAAATATACATTTTTTATATGTTATTCATTATTGTATTTCATCTCTGTGAAATGAATTTAGTTGGTTCTTTTAATGATTAAGAAGAACTATTCTTACGGTTTATCCTAGGTTACTAATGTATATAAGTATACATATAGATTTTGCTCAGAAATATGAGCTAGTGTTTTTACCCTATTTTACTTTTATAATAAAGATTTATGTACTGTTATTTCGTTAAGTTTGATTACTGTCACAAGAGTTTAAAATTATTTTCATGGCTTAAAGAATTCTAGGTTAGGGTTTGTAGAAATAATCTTCGTTCTTCTTTTAAAAAATTACTCCAGTTTGTAAAAGAATTTCTTTTGATTTATAAACAATAATGTTTATGTTAATAGTAATATTATTTGTGTTAATAATAATATTATCTGTGAATATTGTAATCTCTTAAGTTTATATTTGCATATATATATTATTAATAAAGACTGAGAACGGTCTATAATAGTTTAGTTTATTTAATAAGATTATCTTTGTAAGCTTGGTGAAAGAAATAAGAATTCTCATACTTGTCAATACTCCTTTACATATAATTTGTTTGTAAGAGTGTAAGGACAGTTCCTTATTAATAATACTTTAAGCATAGGTTACTACTGTCTTTTAGTTATTTTAATTCTAAGAAAAAGAATATTGTAAGAGTTATTAAGTTCTTATTTATTATATTCCTTATCTCAGATTAGTTTATCTTCCTAATTTAATTAGGTTACCGATCCTTACTTAACATAAATAAATAAGCATTTAACTGACATTTCTATTTCTTCTATTTCAGTGTAGATGTATAGTTTATAAAAGAAGGTAGTGTGTAAAAGTATGACTTACCTGCTTGAACATACTGCTATTAGTAAAATAATATGACCTTGTTCTTTTTTTAGTATTCTTAATACACAGTCTGGTTTTAACAACAACCCTGCTAAACAGATTAATATTATTTCCGGAAGCAACTATCTACTAAAAGAAAAGATTTCAATACTCTGAAAAAACATAAGTACTTTATTCATTTCAGATTCCTATCATTCCTCATTCATTTTAAACACACTACCTGTGCCAGAGTACAATCTGGTTTATTCCAGATGGGAAAAAACACAGGTAAGATTATTTTTCATCAAAGTACAGATTCAACATTCAAACAACTAAGAGATTTCAAGCTTAATAGTTCACTGCATAACATATAAATCATTCATTATTTGTTCATACTCAGATATAAACTTTAACACAGCAATTAAAAGATTGTAGAACCTGTTTTAAAGCTGGATGGCAACAACGTTGGGAGGCCATTCCTCCATACCAACTCTTGGAGACAACATCAACTTCTCAGGACCCCCGAGCTGGTTCCTGGTCCCCTTGGCTGGGAGTGGGTGGAGCAATGAACAAAATACTAGTCCAATGACTCAGTACCAACTCCGCACTTTGCAGCAAGATCTTTCAGCTGGAAAGCTGTACCAGATCACTTCCTGCAGTTTACCCCTCAAACACCTTCCACAAATTCCCTTCCCAATGAATTCCTTGAAGTACATTCACCTGAATTATTCTCGTCTTAGAATGAGTAGCCTCATCTCTCTTCAATGGGATTTTTTATTAAGATTGCCTAGGTCTTTTTGGGTTAGTTGTCATTAATTGAGCCACCTACTCTGATCCCACTTTCTTGGGGAATCATGACCCCAAATGTAGGGAGGTTCCCACCTGCAACATTGGAAGTGTTTGAGGATGCTGCCACTTGTCTATTTTCTCTCCTCCTAGTCTCCTCCACCAACTTGACTAGTAATACTCTTTTTAACAGCTCTCCCAAACTGTTATCTCCACTTTTATTTATTTAAAATTAAAATATTCAGAATTACATTCAATATCCTTGACTCTGCTAAGTCATCATTTACAACTTAGCATTAAATTTAACATAATGTCTTGGAATAAAATCAAAATAAGATAATATTATTTTGCAAAATTGGGGCATGTGACATTTTCCCTTTAGGGTTTTCCTAGGATAAATCTGTGTTGTTCTTGTGATACTATTTTTTTCAGTGATCATGTTTATATGCTTTTGTTATGAAATTGAAATGAAATACTGATGATCTAGCTTAGCATATGGAATTCTAACAATACCACAGTCTACAAGACTTCAATTAGAAAATGAACATACATATGGGAGAAGATTTCAATGGAATACCTATCAACCGAAAACGATCAAGCCAGTTAAAACGATTTTCAAAATTAAGTCAACCGATAAAGACGACACCGACCGAATGACAGCAGCAGACTTTCTAGCAACATTTTGATAGTTCAAAGAAGGTAGTCGACAGACGAATGAAAGTAAAGCACCAGAGTGGATGGATGCGAAATTAAAAACTAAAGAAATCGACATTTCTAATGATAATAGACCGAAAATGGAAGAATCAACGACTATTGGAGTGAAGAACAAACCACATAAATTGTCGAGTTATTAAAGAAATTCCAAGATATATTTTCATTGGATTACAAAGACTTAAAATGATTAGTAGTAGAGATGGGCGAGATGAAGATAGACATCAAACCTGATGCCAGGCCTATCAAGAGAAGACCTTACAAGTTGGCTCACAAATACAAGGAAATAATTGAAAAGGAGATCGAAAACATGTTGATAGAAGGAATTATTTACCTCATCGACCAGTCGAAATGGCAAACCCCAATGGTCGTCCAACCGAAAAAGAACGACCCGACAAAAATATGAATCTGTGTCGACTTCCAAGAGTAAGGTAACCCTAACAGATCCATTTCTGACTCCATACACCGATGAAATATTAAATGAAGTCGCAAGACATGAATGCTACTCATTTACATATGGATTCTCAGGATATAATCAGGTGCCAATAGCCAAGGAAGATCAGAAAAAGACAACCTTCTTACGTGAATTTGGCTCATTCACTTACATAGTGATGCCATTCAGTCTCAAGAGTGCACCTGCAGTGTTTTCAAGAATAGTTGTTCAAGAATACATTTATAAAACAATGGAAGTATACTTTGACGATTGGATGATCTATTCCATGGTGAAAGAACATTATAAATGGTTAAGGCTTATGCTAGAACGATGCCGACAGATTTAGTTATCCCTCAATATAAAAAAGTGCATCTTCTTAACCCCTATAGGAATCCGACTAGGACATATCATATGCAAAGAAGGTATCAAGGTCGACTTTGCTAAAATAAAAATTATCCTCGACTTAAAGCCACTGGTTAATCCAAAAAAGGTCAGAGTACTGTTGGGTCATATAGGGTATTACAAAAAACTCATCCAACACTATTCAGATATGACCTACCCATTGGAAGAATTGTTAAGAGAAAATTAGGAGTTCAACTGGACAAAAAAATGTGATACATATTTCGACACACTAAAAAGAAAACTAGTCGAAGAACCCATTCTCAGATTTCCAAACTGGTCAATCAAATTCCATGTGCATATTGATGCTTTAGGCCTAGCAATAGGTGCAATTTTGACACAACCTGGGGAATATGGAATGAATTATCCAATCATATACAACAATAGAAAATTAAACAAGGCAGAACAAAATTAATTAATGACAGAAAGGGAGGCATTAGGTATGGTCTTTGCACTTCAAAAGTATCGAAATTACCTACTAGCTAACCCCTTCATATTCAATACCGATCACTGAGCACTAAAATACCTCGTCAACAAACCTTTACACCATGGAAGAATCTGTCGTTGGCTATTATTGCTCCAAGAATTTGAATTCGAAGTAGTAGTTCGACTAGGTTGATTGAATGTTGGACCTGAACACTTGTCGAGAATAGACACGGGGGAGGAGCGGACAGGAGTCGAAGATGACCTGCTGGATGTACACTTATTTTGAATAGAAGTTGTTCCTGCATAATTAGAAGAAATAGCACAATTCTTGGAGAATGGTCAAGCACTAGATGGAATGAGCATGAAAAAGAAACAAATTTTAGCCATGAAAGCTGCACCATATAGTCTCATTAATGTATTCTTATATAAAATAGGCTTGGACGAAGTACTCTGTCGATGTGTGTTAGAACACGAACGAAAAAACATTATGCACAAAGCACACTATGGACCGGCAGTAGGATACTTTCAGCCAGATACAACTGCCAAGAATATCCAACAATCAGGACTATGGTGGCTGACACTTTACAAAGTCTGTAAAAGGTTTGTGGGAAAATGTGATCATTGCCAACATTTAGGTCGACCACTACCTAGTACGGAAACTCCTTTAATATCAGTAAACCCAAGCCTCACATTCAAAATCTAGGCTATCGACTTTATAGGTCCATTCCCAATCCCAACAAAAAGGACAGGTGCAAGGTATATCATAATAGCAATAGAATATGTCACTAAATGGGAAGAAGCAAAGCCTGTCGACACCTGTGCCAATGAGGTAGCTGCTAAATTCATATATGAAAACATTCTCACTAGGTTTTGTTTCCCTCTAACCTTAATCAGTGACCAAGTTTCACACTTCATCAATAAAACAATCACAACACTAACATAACAGTTTAAAATTGACCATCGACGAAGCACAACCTATCACCCTCAGTCGAACAGGGTGATAGAGGCATTTAACAAAATGTTGACAAGGGGTCTAACAAAAATATGCAATACCAACAAAGATGACTGGGACGAGAAAATCCCTGCAGTATTATGGGTGTACATAACAACATATAAACATTTGACTGACCAAACACCCTTTTGACTAGTCTACGACCAAGAAGCAGTCCTTCCTTTACATTTCTGACAACAGACACCGGTGATAGCTGACATCTTACATATCAATGTCGAAGAAGTAAGAAAGGATCGACTAATGCAATTAGCCAAACTAGAAGAACACCAACTGCTTGCTATACAACACCAAGAAATTGAGAAGCAACAAAAGAAGGCTTGGCACGACTGAAACATCAAAAATAAGAATTTGTCGGTCGGATACCTTGTGTTACTATACAATAGTTGGGTGAAAGGAAAACCTAAAAATTTACACACAGAATGGATGGGACCTTACATTGTCGAAGAAATCAATGCCAATGGATTGGTTTGACTGAGAACATTATAGGGCACAGTATTTCAAAAACTAGTAAACGGTGCTCAACTAAAACGGTACCAAAACCGAAAAGTTGAAAAAAAAATCAAAAGAAAAAGCGGTTTTATAATTGCTAACAAAAACTATAAAAACTATAAAAAACAAAAACCTAAAAGAATCAAGGAAAACCAAAATGAAAGGAAATCTTGACAGGCGTAGTAGACCACCATTCAACAATAACCGATTTTACCATCGACGTACCGTAGATCGACCATACCATTGACTTCGACAAGAAGATCAGAACGTCAAATCAACCCATCATGACTACAGTCAGAAGGAGTGCCGAAACCAAGGCGCATTAAATACGACTTCATTAGAGCATACTTTACCATCAAATCCGCCATTAATAACACCATCGAAAATATCGTCATCTGGTCCACCTATAAATACTACGCCAGTCGAAGAATATCATATACTGTTTCATCAATATCTAGAGCGACAGAACTACCAGAATTCTGTGAGCAAATCAACTAAGAAGAGAGTCGAATCGGAAACTGACAAAATGGCCCCAAAACAAACCAGAGCCATGAAAGCCAAAATAAAAGAGTTGGAATTTGTCGTAAGTCCACTAGTGAAACGACTATGAAACATTAAAAATGAGAAAGTGCAGGAAGTTTGATGGGCGTGACACTGGGTAGAAATCAAAGAATGGGATTACTGAGGTAAGTCAAGGATGATAGAGGACGCGGAGAAGGTAAACCACAGAACCAAATTTTCTGAACGCACCTCTCATGGAAATTTTTGGAGGAATAAAGGAAAATATTGTAAAATACATCATCAGTCAGTACCACAATCGTAAGTTCTACTTCGATAGTCTAGTGGAAATATTAGCCGAAACCATTTATAAACTTACTGGGTTGTCCAACAAAGGAGATCTTGTTCCTGTAGGAATCAAGGAAGGATTGGTCGAAAGACTAATGAGAACACCGACAGGGAAAAACTCAAAAGGGTTGATAATCGGGCAAGTCCAAGCCACCAAAACCAAAATAGTGGCCAAAATCGTATCCACATTCCTGACTGTCATAGGACACGGCTGCAATTTGAAGCTCCAAATGCTGGAAGCTGTCGACTGCATAGAAGAAATAGTAAAGGTATACTGTTGGGCTCAATATATGGCCGACATCCTCAAATCTCAACAGGCTCGAGAAACCCATGAACACATCAAGACATTGGAGAACCGACAAGGTCTTGACGAAGTAATGAGGAGCACAATACAATAGAAAATTGTATTGCAAACAACAAAACTAGAGAAGATAGAGAAACAAGCACATCAGTGGGTAAACCAGGCTCTTTCCAGCATCGACAAACTAGAAACAATATGTCCACAGATGAAAATACTGATGGACACAGCAGATGAAAAATCCCAATTTTTGGGGCTCGACATGATTAATATTGTAGAACTCTCAATTCAGGATAAGTTGGCGACTCTATCTAGTATTACAACCTTGACTATAGACATCCAGAGAGATCTCCGCCATTGGGCAGATTTTCAGCACCAACTAGCCATTTCGGCAGAAGCCATAGTCAAAGAATGTGTACAAAGAAAACCATCTATTAGACTGCACAGCCCATGAAGACAACACAACGGAAAGGAAGCTACTTGAGACAGAGTTTTGTACCTCCCCTATTTCTTCGGGATGAAGAAAGATTTTCTTCCTGGGGGAGATGTTGGAGGAGCTAGTTAGTGAGCCGACTGGACTAGTCAAATGACTAATCGGAGATTAGGTCAGCTTCCAGAGGTCGTATCGGTTGACCGAACCGACAAGTAATTACTCATGACCATTTTGTAACCATATATAATAGGTTGTTGAGCCAGTTAAGAACTTGGTCTAGTTTTGTATATGTATGGACCCTCATGTGATTCTATAATATAATATGTTATTCTACTATTTGTTCTTGTCTCTTGTATCTGTATGATTATATGATTCTTTATGTGTATTATTGGTAACCTTATGTGATCTGTGAGATTACAACAAGACCTTGGGAAAAATTTCAAACTTGGGAGTGATCCATGAAGACTCTCCTAACACTCAATGCCATAGGAAAGAGCCTGGTAATGACAAACCGATTCCCAAAAGGGGAAGTTGAGCAACTGCAATGTGCCAAGAGATGAGGTGATAATTCTTAGTTCTGCTAAGATCAAGGACTAGAACTCTCTCAAGGCCTCATCGGGGGAGTCTACCAATCAAAGATCAATATGAGGTTTGTGGCCTCACTGTTCTAGTGTTGAATTTAAGGTGCAACTATCTAATTATTCCAATCTATTCCTATACGTTGTATTATGGAATTTAAATAAGGTCAATTTGGATTAGTTTTAGCTTCTTCTATAAGGTGTTGCACTTATGTGCACTCAAATTCTATTGTTCTATTTTTATTCCTTACTTCCTTTGTATAATTGCTTGTATTTTAATGGCACAAGAGTTCAACCTAGGCCCAATAGCAACCCCCATACTTTCCAAGCTTTTCAAGTGCCAAAACTATGATAAGTATTGAATATTGTCCCTAAATAGTTGTTCCAAGAAACAACTAAAATTAACCCTCCCATAGTCTCAAAACGAGGTATATATAAATCAACAAAGGTAGAAAAATATATGTCACTACTAAAAGGCATATATTGTATTTATCGTTATCGTGGAATTCATCATCAAGATGGATTTCCCTGTAGCAGTCCACAAACTCAAATGCTTCCAATTTTCATGAAATACGTGTTCATTGAGGAGGTATACACTTACAATTTTGAGAGACCTACGTGACTTGGGACCATAGGTGAGATTATACAATGTAAAAATTGATCAGTAGTGTTCATGGCCACTCCTTGTGGCTCTACCAGACCTATTGCAATCATTTCAATAACATTCAACTGTTGGCAGATATTTCCATTGAGGGTGAGGATCTCTTGAATGCATTCCAGGGTGCTAGCAAGCATGGGAAGAACAAATATGAGTTGAGATTGTAAAGTAGATATAAGATAAATATATGTGGCTCAAAAGAAGTGATATCCCTTTGAAACAGTCAACATGTTCAATTTTCCTACTAGCTCATTTCCAATCAAATCAAGTGGAAGTAAATTCTGCCTTGTTTGTGGAAAGGTTTTGTGATTAGGGAGTTAAGTTGAACTACTGCAAGTTCCTCATATATGAGTTTCTCTAGGCCTGTCTAGATGACCAAAATGCATCCACCTATTTCATGTTTGTCTACCGATTAATAGATTTCAATATGTGGAAGTGGAAACCTCCCAAGTGTTGGCATTGCAATTCAATCCATGGAAGAGTGAGAGTGATGCTCAAAATAGGGTTTTCAATGGTGTATAAATTGGTAAGTGGTATGATCACATGGTTGTGACCAAAACCCCTATAATAATAATCCACATGCCTTGTCGGATGCCCATGAAATAAAAATACAGTTTGGGATGAATCGGGACGACACTTTTGTGCAGTCCCAAGGATCAAACTTGGAAATTTTCAAAGCAGCGACACTCCCTTGTTAATTTATGGAACAAATTTTTGATAGAGAAGTGTTTCTATGGATGGTAGTGTGAAAGTACATGATGGATTAGGGTTTCAACTCAAATAAATTTTTCCAGAGATCACCACAAGAGATCTACAACAGAAGTAGATAGTGCCAAAGGCCAAGGTGTGATAGAAGTAGAAACAAGGTGAAAGTGAAGATGACCCCCAGTCTGGTTCTGACAGGAGAGTTGGTGACCCCTATTCCCTAAACTTCCAAGGTGTGATAGAAGTAGAAACAGGGTGAAATTGAAGATGACCCTCATTCTGGTTCTGTCAGGGAAGTTGTTGAGCCCTGTTCTCTACTAGAGTTCCTTGTTGTGCTTACCACATATATTTCTAACTTGACACAGATATCACACAAAGGGTTTCAAGACTATCTAAGCTTAGTGGAACAAATTTTTCAAAGAATTACTTTTAAGAGACCCCAATTGGTGACACCTTTGAGCCCATGCCTTTTTAAGATCATAGTGGGAAGTCCCTCTATTATTACAACACCATGTTTTGTGACCGCTTCTTCTAACAATACATGCCAGCATCAGAGATTCTAGTAGACCCATTTCTACATGAGCTTAAAGAATTGGGTTCTATAGACGAGACCCTTAAGTCCTTCCAGGATTTTGAGAAGCTCAATTGCACAATCCCATTTATGACTATTGAGAATGAAAGGTTGGGGTCTCTACAAGACATTCCTGGTGTTAGTGTCATTCAAGAAGTTAAGAAAAGTGTATCATTGGTTTGGACAAGCCAACCTCTATTCCTCATGAGACCACTCTTGACGTAGATGCAAGGGATGTTTCTCATAGTGCACTAGCCACTAAACAACTAGGACATTGGGGATCCATTCAACAAAATACTATGGTGGTGAAGAACCCACAAAATCCCCCTTTTCAGAGTCAAGGCCAAGTGGAAGAGGGTGATAATCAATATGTTGATATCAAGGATGTGGAAGGGCAGTAAGTCCATGAGACCACCCATAGTAGTCCCCATCCCTCTTCATCACATATGCATATTTTTTCTATCATGGCGTAGTTGAAGTAGTTGGCACATTATCCTGAGCATGATCGGGCAATGATGCAAATTTACCCAAAATATATGGACATAGTTCCCTTTTTCTTTATAGAAATGCATGATCAGATTATATAGTAGCAACAAGCAAGTGAAAGTAGAAGCACATACCTCATCTAGGTCATACCCATCAATTTCCAGTAGCCAACCACTACATTTGATACAAACAAAGTTTATGTTTTGCCAAAGATACAAACACATCGTGAATGTTCATGAACTTTTTCTATGGTGTACTAATCCATGACATAAAGATTAGTTGAAAAAGAGAGTACATTCACATACTATCTTTCCAATAGGTTGATAGTGGAGTATTTCACTTATATTCTAAAGTGTCTCAGTCTATGACATGCAAGATTAGAATTAAAAGAGAGTGCATACAAATAGATAATCCGTCAAAAGGTTATTAATATAATATTTACCCTTCTATTCCATGGATTTGAAAGGATAGTTGTTTTTGACATTCCTATAGAGGTTGAATTTACCAAACATCACACATAATTCCACACACAAATACTATAAAAAAATACAACAATCTACCATAATCCACAAGAAGAAGCATAAATAACTTACCTCTTGACAAAATTATCTCGATCACTGCCTGATGTGTTTTCAAAATCATGCAGAAAGTTGAATAAAATAAGCTCCAAAAAAAATTTTGATTAAAAAAAATATTGAAATTGCAAACAGGAAAACACTGCCCTACTAAGTTATATTCAACCCAAACTTTTCATGGGCATCCTTCGTGTATCTAAAATAAGAGAGAAACGAATGGGAACATGTGTGTAATTGGAATGTAGGTAACTTGAACAGTGCATACTAGTAGTTTTTAGTACCCACCACCAAAATAATCTACCCACTTTAAAGCAATCAGGAAAACAAGTTTTCTTATGGAATGTTGAGCAGTATTTATTTATGGTCCAATGAAGATACTCATGAATAAGCAATGTTGAAACCATTTTGAAAGGAAATTTGTACTCCAACCATTCTAAAATTAGCACCATTTTTTTATAAGGTGGAGCATTTTAGGACAGGTTTGTCGTGAACTCAAAAACTCTAGGAACATTTCAAGTAGAACATGTCAGGGACTGAAATCTATATCCACATAGATAAGCTAGAAATTGCTATGCTCTTTTAAGGGTAGAAAATTTATACTGGACATCAAATTCCTTTTTGGTATGCCTACCTTTATTTCATTTTTATTTTTGTTTCGTGTATGGGGTGTATTTTCAAAGGAAGGGAGAGGAGTGGCAGGATTCTCATATAGAGATACAACTAGCCCTTCAAGAATTTGCCAGTATAAAATGCATTTTAACTCACATCAGGACACATTCGCATATAAGAAATAAGGAGTAAGTGTGAGGAATATAATCCCATGTTGTCCAAGGGTCCAGTTCCTCTCTTGCACTATGTAATCTTAGATCATCATTTTCCCCAACAATTTCCCCTTTCTTCCTCCCTAAAATGGGACCATTGTGCTTCGTAGTCTTCTACCCAAGATACTTTGTCCATTGTTTTGAATATCATTCCTGCAAGGAAACAATCAAGAGTTCTCATTTTGATAATTTATAAACATCCTTACTTTCCTTGAATGATAAAGAAATTACTTTTGAGTTATGATTACATGCACATGCTAACACTTGTGAATAAGAAAATTAAGTCACTAAATCCTTCTTGAAATTCTTAATATTATTCTATTCAGGTATGTTATGAAACTGAGATGACAATTGAAATAGCACCACCAACACAATGTACTCTACAGAGTCCAGAATACAATGAAGCAAATACATATTCAGTTTTCAATCAATCATAGATCTATCTTTGGGAAATAATGGCACTCGCCTAGGTGCCAGAGACCTCATTCTTCACTGAAGGATGTAGAAGGGTGGAGTGAATTGATTTCTAGGTTTTCATTCAATTGGATGGTTTTCCATTGAAATATATATATAATTACAAACTAGGTTCAAACCCAAGTGGGCATGTTCCACCCCTGAAGGCATGCTGTTTCCTCAGTGATGTGGGGGCACAGTTGCATTCAGGTTAGACCCCGACGCCTTTGGTGTATTGGGATACTGACTTATAACGCCAACCTATCCTCGATTAAAAATAATAGAGAAGGGCTCAAAAATGTTTCCTCTGAATATGTATATATGTGCCTTGAAAATTTCCTGGTCTATAGCATTGAGAAATTATTTAAATTGGTATTCCATTTTATTTTGATAAAGCGTTTTGGATTTTCAAACTCATTTATGTGGGTTGATTAACAAAAAATTATGTTCTTTCTATAAACAATATATACACATTAGAGGAAATTTCAACTCAAAATGGGCCTTTTAACTTTTATTCAAATTCCATGTCATCATGTGTTAGCCAATGAAATTGCTTTAAATTTGAAATACCGTATAGGTCTTAAACACTTTTTTAATATAAATTTGGGGATAGGTATCATAAAAAAACTACTTTTTTGTTTGTATTTTTGACATATCTCCCTGTGTTTTTACTCAAATTTCAATCGGGAGAGCTCGTTGGATGCGGAATTAAATTCTACATCCAACAAGTACCCACTCGGCATACTTTTGATGGACCCCGCTACTCCAAAAAAAAGAAATACCTGAAAAAATGGAATGATGATGTCATCATTCCATTTTTTCAGGTATTTCTTGTTTTTGGGGTAGTAGGGTCCATCAAAAGTATGCCGAGTGGGTACTCGTTGGATGCAAAATTAAATTCCGCATCCAACGAGCTCTCCCGATCGAAATTTGAGTATAAACACAGGGAGATATGTCAAAAATACAAACAAAATGGTAGTTTTTTTCTTTTCTTCCTCCAAAATTAATAAATATTATTTTATTATTTTAACTATTATTTTATTAGTTCATTTTAGGAGGCCCATTTTGAGTTGAAATTTCCTCTAATGTTAAAACAAATTTAAAAGAAGAATTTTGATGGTTACCTAGAATGAGAATGCCATCTGTATTAGCCTCAAAGGATTCAAAGTCATGACCATCTACAAAGTTTCTACTTGGAAATAGAAGGATTAAGGACTGGGGAACATGAGGATGTAGTCTGTATACTTTTTCCGCATACCCTTAAAGGAGTAGCAACATCATGGTATTTTGGTTTTCCTACAAACTCTATTCCAGATTGGGATACCTTCGAAAGGATGTTCAAAAGTAAATATGCATCCCAAAAGACACATGCAACACTAATGAAAGGTTTAGGCGCTCTAAAAAAAGAAAGAAGAAAAGGTACATAATTTTACTCAAAGTTTTTGTGCTTACCTTAAGAACTTCTCTGCAACTGATAAGCGCTCTGACAAGGTTCTGATTGAGTATTATACCTCAGCTTTAGGTCCTGACTTGGCTATGTTCGCAAAAACTCAAGTTAAGCCTACGTTATCAGAGACTTATGAAGAAGCTGAAAGAGTAGAGGCTGAAAAGGAAAGTATAGAAGATTATCCTGAGCAGTCTGGAGAAAAACCTTATGGGAAGAAAGCCTTATTGCTGTCTAAACCTAAAGAGGAGCAATCACATGATTTTGAGGGGATGTTAAAAATGATGCAACAACTTTCCAACAAAATAATAGATTTGGAGAAAGAAAAGGAAGCTTAGAAAGCATATAAGCCGTATTACAAGAAAAGAGAGGATAACAACCAATCCAAACCTCCTCCATACAGTCCAGCATCGATGAATTTAACGGAGGTGGGGATGGATAACTTTTGAAATTTCCACCAACAACCCCATTCTGAAAAGAATTGTCCTCAATGGATAAATTCAATGACATTGGTGATGAATTAGCTGTTGGATTCCAAATTAATTGAGGACAATGATGAAGAGGAAAAAGTTAGTAAGACCACAAAAAAACAAGAGAATGATACCATGTTTTTATGGGACTGTGTCTCGCTTTTTGATACAAAAAGAAGTATTCTGAAACCTGAGGGGATACTAGAAATAAAAATGACAACAAAAGTCCTGGATTTGGTGAATAAAGACAATTCAATGCTCTATAAGATCAAGAAGTTGCAAGAGAATGTCAGGAAACAACCAAGGAACAATGTTGATGATGAAGTACCTAAAGTCACCATTACCAGTCAAGGTCCGAAGCAAATCAACATGCATATTAAGCCTATGGAAGAACAAGTAGGTGATGACAAGGAAAATATTAAAAATCCTAAAGAACCAGAAGAAGAGTTACCCACAGAAAACCAACTTGTGGAGGAAGATGTTGAAGCAATTGGGGAAGGGAAAACTAGGTTTAAAACCCCACCTTTCCTTTTGACTTTGGAAATTTTGAATCATAAGGTGCATAATTGTTTGGTAAATTCTGGATCATCAGTGAATGTTATGCCAATTACAGTTTGCAAAAAAATTAATGGACAGCCAAAACCTACTGCCTGGGAAGTGACTCAATTAGACAGGACTAATGTGAAATAAGTCGGGGAAATGGAGAATGTTCTCATTCGTTTATCCGCAAATGAAAAGATATCTCAATATATTGATATTGTGGTGGCAGACATACTTGATGGTTATGGACTTATTTTGAATCGAGATTGGTCACATTTATGGCTGCCTCATAAAGGAATAAAAAATCAGATCAAAATTTTAAGGGAGCCTTACATGAAACACACTATCACTAAGTTGGAAGGAGAAAATGAATCAGTAAATTTTGTATTAGGCAATTATCTAATTGAGTTTGAACTAAGACATCTTTCATTAGGAGAAGCCAGCAACATAATAGACACTCAGCCCGATATCCTTCAATGTTCACGGGCCGACAAGATTGATTGTAAATTGGTAGACGTAGTTTTTGTTTAAAAAATAACAGAATTAGATAATGGTTAGGTATTTCACATCTGCAATAGAGCCTATCCCCTTAACTTACAAGTTGCTAGATCTATAGGGGTGGGCAGAGAACTGATTAGGTAGTGGTTAAGTTCTTAAAATTTTACTCTTTATTTTTTTCTTTTGCTCTTGATAACCTTGTACATAAATAATTTGATGTAGTTTTTACTTTGATTTGTTGTTGTTGTTTCTAGTTACTTTTGGTTTGGTTTTGAATAAAAGAGGCAGAATTTGGTTGCATGGAAAGCATCGGGGTTCTCGATTAACCGAAATATTTGGGATAAGACTGTGCATTATTGTTTGAACTGATAGAATTTCTTCTAGTAAGTAGTTTTCCTAAATGGCTATGAACTCATTGAAGTCTTACTTAAGCCCTGAAAATAACTCAGAATCAAAAGGTCTGGAATACTATTTCAAGGCTCCATCCATTTCACATCTAAAAGGTCCTAGGGGGTGACAGTGAAAGACCCACAAAAAGGAAGCAAGGTAAACAGTTTATTATATATAAATGATCCCATGCCAAGATTTAAAAGCCTAAAGGCTGTTAAGAGTCAAAAATCCTAAAAGAAGCAATACATATCAAAGCAAAGTATCGAAACACATGAATACAAAATTGCCAAAAGTTCTTCTCCGTCCATGAGCTGAAAAGTAAATACATCTCTCACACAAAAGGACACTATAGATAGAAGAGCCTAAATAAAATTCAGAAAGAAAGGCATATGGAGGACTCAAAAGAAAAAAAGGTTCAAAAGGCACAAAAAAGTGTAAAATGGCATGGGAATGAGGAACAAATGAATATTTCTGTTTACCATATGTTACAATCCTATGGTGTCCAAGCTGGAAACTACCCAAAGACAGAGGTAAATAAACTCATCTACTAAGCCTCAAAAGAGTTATCCTGACTTTGAGATTTTGGTGTTCTCATTCCCAAAAATGGATTGTCATCAATGATTTAAATGCATGTGTTTGCAATTATAGGAATACAAGCATCTAGAAGAATTCAACCTATGAGTTTAATGACTAAATAGTCTATTACTGAGGGAAGAGTTGATTCAGAAATCTAGGGTTCACCAGGTAGTTGCCAATTGTTGCAGCTGCAACAATTTCCCAAAATTATAAAAAATTTCGGGACTCTCCTTTTAATATTATTTTGCTCAGCTTGTTTGGGTTTGCTTGATTTTACTTATGATTGTTAAAGGAATATCTTTATGCCGATGTTGTTTTACGACTTACATTGATTTGTTACCCCGCTGTCGAAATTTGTTGAGGCTATGAATCAGAACCACAGTTAACTACGCATCCGCCATTGCGGGGATGTAGTTGAATGATGATCCGATCCAAAGTGTACTTTCCTCCGACGCGCTTTATTTTAATTTATTATCGGCGTCCTTATTGGAAAACCGTCGACACTCTTTATCTCTATAATTTCTTCCGTTGTGGATGACATTTTCCGAGCACCATGATGGTGTTGGAGACATTTATCACCATACACACTCTTTTTGGTCAAATTGGCCTAGTTAAACCACTATCCTAAGTATAATTGACATTAATTGACATCAGTGGAGCATTAATTGACATCATCCAGTCACACCCACGCCTACCTATAGTCAAGGAGGCTAACTTAGCCTTCTCCTACAGTCAAGGAGGCTAACTGGAGCACTCTAGGGGTGATCTGAGTGATATTAATGCACCTAATTGCTAACTGGTGGTTACAATCAGTTCAACCAGTTAGTTAAGGTGCCTCCTCTCATTAAATATATTATTTAATGATTATTTATTATTATTTAATGATCTGGAGTCAACAGGGGCGCCTCCACCAACCTCTGATGATTATTTCAGCTTCAGTTAACCTCATTGGGGTTCATTGAAGTCATTGAAGCACTAGCACTTGATGGTTGGCTTGCTATGACATGTGTTTGATCTCTTTTAGTTGAGATTCAGTCATTTATTGCACTCTGACTTCAGTTAGGGTTTGGTGAGTCAATTAGGGTTTTGGTCAAGGGGTTAACAGAGTGTGAACCAATGGCTTACAGTCAGTTAAGCTAGACTCACTCATTGAATTCAAATGAACTCCTCGGGTATTCGAATTCCTCATTGATTCAAGCTATTGCTTGACATTGTTATTTGTAACTATTCATTGTTTATTGAATATACAGAGAGGAAACCATTCTGGTTCCGATTAACACCATTTTTGAGTTATTTGTTGATTATTTATTGATGAGATTGATTATTTGTTCCTAGATCTTTTTCGATTCCTGTCAGTTTTGTTTCACAAGGCCTTAGTCTATTTTTCTCCGCCGTTGCGGCTCTGGAATGAACTATTCTTCTGCTTTAGTTTTGGTTTCTATTTGCCGCTTTGCCGATGTCTCGCTTAAAGTCGTGTCTGTTTTCCCTCCAATTTTGACTGGTCTTCAAAACTCGTTGTCTTTACAGCTTCCGCCGTTGCGGCATTCCAACCAACTAATGGTCCAAGGTTTTAGTCTAGTTGAGCTTCGATGCGAAGTTATTTTTTATTTCTCTCGTCGATGCTTTGCTTGGCACTGTGGAACTCGCAGTTGTTTCATCTTCCGCCGTTGCGGAGATGCAGCTGACTTGATCGTCGATCCCTTAGTCACTCTACTACCCGATGGTCATGTTCTTCCCGTCGAATGTTTGTTTTTACCGGGGTGTATATATTGGGGATTTGGGGCTTTTTTCTATTATTTTACCCGCGAACCTGTACTTGTGCTGTCATTTTCATCTCGAATGGGGAATCGTACTTGCTGTCGGTAGCTCATTCACCGGTGGCGTCGCCGTGGAAGTTTTCAGATTCTTCTTGTCAGCTGCATAGCTCCTTGCCCAGTAGGCCAATCTTCTCGATTCTACCCCTTCATTTGAGTTTCGAACTAGGGTTGTCATCCTTGGTTAGTTTTCACCGCCATGGTTAATGGACACCTAGTTTAAAAAAAGTTTTTTATATATCTAGTTCATCTCGATAGTATGGCCATCTGAGGGGGGGTTGTTTTCCTGATGATTGTTGTGGGGCCATTATCAATTTTCAAACCTTACCTGACTGTTTGGGAGACTGGTGCAGACAAGCGTTACATTGTCTGCACCGGTTTTTCCCAGCTTGCGTATGGCCGTCCAGGGGGGAGGTTTCCTTTTCTTTTACAAGAGGAAGGCATTTTTCCCTGGTCTGTTTCAAAGTGCCGAAGGTTTTGATTTTCTAATTTTTTGGTCACTCGCATGTTGGGACTAGGGTCATGGTTTTTTGAGATTGCACCTCATTTTGAATGGGATTGGCGATGGGATGATTTATTCGGGAATCAAAAGTGCCAACAATGTAGTTTGAGACTATTTTCTTTGCAGGGGGGAATTCTACATTGTTAGCGAAGCATTGATGTTATTGGTTGATCACGAAAATTTTTAGTAGTGGGCAGGATCTAGTTTTTTTCGCAGACTCATTTTGTGCAGGAATACTTGGTAGTTAAATCTGGTTCTGTATTTTACATAGATTCCATCATGACTAGCATGACCGAGGTAAATGCTTATGTAGTTTTGTCTCCATTCTTTGAATATTGGTTGAACGACTCAACAGGACCTAAAGGGTTTTTGTGTATGGCAGGGCATTTTTCTGAGAATGAGATGTCTAAAAGGCAGAAAAAGAAAGCCCCTGTGGTGGAAGAGGAACTTGAGGTAGAATTTGTCGCAAAGGTTGAGTATACTTACGAAGACACCAGATGCATCACAGGAGTGGAACCTGAGTACAAGTGGGGGGGAATTTACAGATTGATATCACACCATGAAGTACCTGACACTATTTTTGAAGAAGAAACTATATATGCTAATATTGAAAGACCTGCTTTGATGAGGATTGCTACCAGGCTTGAGCTTTTCCCGTGCTCAGAATTAATTGGATGGATTCTACCTAGGGCAGATGTAACTAGCATGATTTTGGCCAACGCTGACAAATAGGGTTATGCTGCTTATAGCCCTGGGTATGTATCATTAGCCTACCACTTACCAGAAGCCCAGGTTTACTTGACTGAGGAAAAAACTAAAGGAGATTAATCTTGACCTAGTTAAAAAATTGAAAAGAATGCTGGTACCTGGCAAGAGTTTCAAAACCAGACCATTAGGGGAATATGACACAACCACCTTAAGAACCCCTTATAGGTTCATTGCTTTAATGCTGAATAGAATATTTGGGAGAGAACACGGTAAAAGCTTTAAGTTAGGGTGGGTTCCTATCATCTTCTGTGTAGCCACCCAAGGGACTGTGTTCAATTGGGTGAACATTGTGTCAAACAGTCTCTCAGCTTGCATTACTTCAGCCTTGGGAGGGGTGTCCTAGAAAAAATCAGAGTTTTACATGAGCTCCATATTGATTGATTGCATACTGTGCACCCAGCCATTCTCAAGTCTGAGGTGCATTTGGGACAGAGATAGAACACCGGTATACACAGCCTACAAGCAATTATGGGCACATAAATAGTATAGTCATTACATAGACATGTGTGAACACTTTATTATGTCGTTATATACAATGATTTTCTTGAAGGAATGCAATTGCATGTCTGAAGAGGCGTTACAAGTCATTGAGGAGTATGCTGATTACTACTTAACTGAGGACGGAATGTATATTAGAATGTATGGCTGCTCCAGAGCACCTTCACTGCTTCCTAAATATGCCACTGATTATGTGGTACACAAGGAGGCAGTCAGGCAGGTTTTCTTGGATGGCATAGGGAGTTTTTTGTTTGAGCACAAGAAGGAGACTTATCCTCCCATACCATTCATATTGAGAAGTTATAAGTTTTCAAGAGTCAAAAGGGCTGATGAGTTTGTAGAAGAACTAGAGAAATTCCATTTTGGAGAAATAAATTTCCATAGGAATGATTCTCGAAATAAAGTTGCAAAACACTGCAGGGAGGCCAATGTGCATTTTGAGTATATAAGCCATTGGGATAAGGATGAATCAATTTTTCGAAATGCAGAAAACATGACTGCATTAAAAGGAAGATTAAAAAAGAACATCACTACTAAAGGTGGGAAAGGCCAAGGTGAACAGAAAAAAGCAGATGAAGAGGAGGCTAGGAAAAGAGAAGAAGAGGCTAGGAGACTAGCAGAAGAGGTCGAAAGTTGTCTTAGAAATGAGGAAGAACAAAAGAAGAAAGTTGAACAAGAAGCAGCTAAGAGTGCAGAGGAAGCTACCAGGAGGGAAGAAGAAGAAAGGAAAAAGAAAGAGGATGAGGAACTCAGGAAACAGGAGGCTGAAAGATTAAAACTGACGGGGTCCATGACAGAGCAATAGAATTTCGACCCTACAGACACTCAGGTTCAGGATCTGGGTAATCCTGATTTTCAAGACCCTGATGCAATTTCTAGCAGCACCTTAGGACATGTTGTTGTTTCTGGCCTAAGATTGATCCCTTTCGAACAAAATAAAGGGGAAGAAGTTCTAGACTTCAATACCATTTTTTATGATAAGGAAAAGAAAAGAATTGTGAAGAGGACTGAGAGGAGAGTTGAAACTAGGGGGCAGTCAGGGAAGATGATAAATGATACAACCATGGTGCATGGAATGGATAAGGACTCGAGATTCACTATCCGAGCTGGAGCAGCATTGATCCATGCCTCTGAGGATAATGTGGATTGGATAATGACTGACCTTGAGCAATCAAGGAAAGCTGCTGCCCAACTAAAAGATACGCTGCGAAGGGAGAGAGAGGAAAGAAATAGATTGAAAATAAATTTTGAAGACATGCAAAATGAAATAAAGTCTTCAAAGGCAGAGCTCCAGTCCCTCCAAGTAGAGAAGATGTCTTTGGAGGTTGCCCAGGAAATCCTAGCAAAGTTGTAGCAGGAATGTCAGTAGCTAATGACAGAAAAGGATGGGCTGAAAACAGTATGTGAAAGTCTTCATGCAAAAAAAGACTAGATGCAAAGTAAGATAGGGGAGCTGGAATTACAAAAGGCTACTTTGTAGGAGTCAGAGAAACAATCTCAGGTACAAGCAGTAGAGCTTAAAGAACAAATTGATTCATTAGTAGCAACTTTGGAAGAAGCCAGGGAACAGCAAGCCAGCATTCAGCCTTTAAGAGAACATGTTTTAGCACAAAGAAGAAAAATGCATAGCCTGCAAGTATCCATAGAATAAGAGAGGTGCAAGGTTTTGCAGGTAGATAATAGGCTAGAATAAATTTTGGAAACTTCTTCATATTTGGTGGACAGATCGCAGGACATTTTAGAAGTCCTAACGGGGAGAATAGAAAGATTAGAGGCCAATGAGGAGATCCCTATAGACCTGCCAGCAAAGGATCAACAAGGCTCGAAACAAGACTATGACTTATTAGAGTTTGCCATAAGCACAGCTGAAGAATTTAAGAAGGCTGTAAATAAAACGAAGGGAGCTTGTACAGAGTTCTGTAGGAGACTTTTGATCACTTACAACCATTTCCAGGTGGATGCTGAGAGGAGAATGGACACATTTCTAGACCACGGCCTATTTATAGAGATGTTGCAGAATAGATATCAGGAAGATGAACAGATAATTCAGCAGATCAAGGCTCTGGACGAGCAGATCCTGAGATATGAGGTAGCTCATTCAGCGGTTAGTGTACAGTTACTGGAAGAGCAACTACGCTTGAGCTCAGCCAGGATCGAAGTGATAAGAAATCAGGCTGCTAAATTTGAAATCAATATTCATTTTCTCGAACCTTCTGAGTTCGAGAACATTGCCTCAGAAGCTTTAGCATGGAAGAAGTTCCTGAACAATCAAGCGGGGCCCTCCATTTAAGTGCTTTATTAGTTTGTTTAAATGTAATATATTGTAAATTGTATAAGCACTAAATGTGAGAAAATTGTGGGAGATGAAGCATTAGGGAAGCCCAAGGGTCATTTGTGGGCAGCCCAACAGTTTTTTCCTTTTGTATAAGTATAGGAGAATTAGATAGAGAAGGGGATTTTTCCCAGTGAGACTTGTGAAAACTTGTTGTAAGAGGAAGTATTTTGTTTTGCAATATTATAATTACAATTTTTGCCTGTTGGAGAAAGTGTTGTGTGGAATTTTCAAATGTGGTGAAATGAACAATGTTGAAGGGGAACTATTTCATTTTCAGCTGTGTTTCATTAACTGTGAGATCGTTCTAACTTTTTGAACCTATGTTCTTTTATGAATGTTCTTTGGTTTATTTTATGATAATTTCCACTATGAGTAATGAATGTTTTAACAAACAATGAGCTATCTTGTTGTGCATATCTCTATTCATATTTATATGTTTTGATCCTAAGAACAACTATCTGTGATTTCTCTTAACATATGAGCAGTAATACATTACTCATTAATTGATAATCGTGCTCCCTAGGGACAACTTAGTTAGTCTTGTTTTTTGTTGTGTGTGATTTAGATGTGAGAGAGTCTAAGACGAGAGGTAAGAACCTGCGCTTCACATTGTGACCGCTCCTCGTATTCTTTATCAATCTGCATGTTAGATAGGCACTTGCATATCATACTTAAAATTAAAAAATACAAAAATATACACGGTGGACCGGGCCGCAACCTATAAAACCCTTTATTTTTGTCACTTGACTTACAGTATCTGGACCGCAAATCGGACGGATTCCCCATACCAAATAGTCATGGGCTAGTTGGGAATGTTGACTGGGGAGAATCCCTTACTATTGTTGCCTCCGAATTTACAGGCCTCAACAGCCACCTAACCACTTAATGGACTCAAACCACTAATCAAAGTTCTAGGCAATCAGTTAGTTGCTAATCCTTTCCATCTGATCCTGTCATTTATTGGAAACTAAGTGGACTACATTATTCACTGTTATGCACACATCCCCCATTACTGGAGGTAGAATCGCAGTGTTTAGATAAATATCACCCCTAAGTACTTATGGATTCCCATCTACGACCCTAAGATCAGTTTTGGGTTTGTCTGTGTGTGCCCCAATACCATTAATACTGGAATAACCTGATCATCTACTCACCATTTTCAGATAGCACAGTGGACTCGCCATTTCCGCAGAGCCTCGGGTATTTTCCCAGAGGCTGTTTAAGTCGTCCGTAAAAGCCCAAAGACTAGCGAAAGCTTTCATCTTGACTCGCTTATGGAATTCTTTTACAGGTGTTTCTCTCTTCAATGAAGGAAGATTGACACACTCTTCCCTAACACCAGAGATAGAGGGGAGTACCTAGATAGCTACCATTGTATCCCATGGCTTTTATTTTCCCTAAAAAATGTCGCCAGATTTCTCTTTCTCGTCAAATTTAGTTAGAATATACTAATAAATAGGCCAAATCCCTCTATCTTTATTTTCCCTGATCGTCATTTGAGAGCTGCAAATGCCATTTCGGACTTAAATAATGTATATATAATACTTAAATAAAAAGTAAATACTTATATTATAATGTATAGTCGTGACTTAAATAAAAGTAAATATTTATGTAAATATAAATTGATTACAAATATAATTAGGAATAATGTAGTGTAGTGATGTCCAATGGTAATGGGAGTGGAAAGAGTCGGTTTGAAGAGGATCAAGCCATATTTAATGTAGTAGATGGTAAGTCAATATAGCTCCATCTAATTAGACATCCTCATGATATCTAATTTGGTGTTAATAGCTGAGTTGTGACACATGAGGCGGTTTACATTTTACTAAATTCTAACATTGCTGATGGATTCAGACTCCCCCCTTAAAAGGATCTGTGAATCCATCTACAGTGTTAGAATTTAGTAAAATGTACAAATTCATTGTCAAATTTGTAATTTTTTCCATTGCCGGAGTGACACAACTAAAAATGACCAAATAAATGACCAATTGTAATTTGGTCATTTGTAGTCTAGATATCCTGTGGTCAACTTTGGTCATTTATCTTGGTCGTTTTTAGTTGGTTTTTATCCCGTGACCAAAAGTGGTAATTTATCTTGGTCATTTTTAGTTAGCTCACTTAGAATTATCAATTTTGGTCATTTATCCCTTTAAAAAACTATAGTGACCACATTTTTTGGTCTCTTGGTCACTAATCTCTCATTGTCCACTACTAATAGTGTATACAAATATGTAAAGTATTGTCTTTCTTTTTCACGAATAAAACAGGTGCTCCCCAAGGGGATACACTTGGTCTTACATAAATTTTTTCTATCAGTTCTTGCAATTATAATTTTAATTCATTTAGTTCTAAAATGTTCATTCGATAGGGAGCCTTTGAATTAGGTACAACTACTGGTACTAAATAAATCATAAAATCCAAATCTCTCTTTGGAGGTAATCTTGTAATTTCTTCCAGGAAAACATCGGAGAAATCTCGTAGGATTGGAATATCATCGAATTTTAGCTTATTTTCTTTATCCATTTGTTCATTGTTTATTACATGTACAACAAAGACTTTACGGCCTTTTCTTACATCCTTTTTCATTTGTAAGGCTGAGATTTATCTAACAAAAACTTTCCTAGGTATTCCTTTAACAGTAATCCTTTCTCCTTTATCATTTAAACAAGTAAATGTTTTCTGAAAACAATTTAAAATTACTTGATGTCTTTCATCCAATCCATATCTATTAAAACATCATATAAGATCCTAACAGTAATACATATAACTTGACTTGAGTTTTGAACTAACTCATAAATAAATCACAGTTTTCAACATAATTAACTACTTTCCTTTTAGTCCCTGTAGCGAACTAGACCAACCAAGAATTTTCAAAGATAATTTGCATTTTTCCACTATACTAGGTGACACATAGCTTAAAATAGCACCTGGGTCAATCCGAATAGAAACAGACTGGCTTTGTATCATACCTTGTACTCCCACCATGGAAGTTTGATGGTCAGTATGTCGATTCTCCAAGGATTCATTTATTTTGGGCATTTCATTTGGTACATCTCCAACTGTTTCCTCTTCCTGAATGGTATGCACATTGTTGAAGTTTCCCTTCCTGTTCGGACAATACTTGGCAGAATGCGATCCTTGACATTTCCAACACTTTACAGGTTCCTTATGTTCATTATTTTTAACATAATTGTTAGGCATATCTTTTCCTTTTGGTTATTTATTAGTTTGTTGTGTTTTACTTTTAAAATATGTTCCTTGATTATTATTCTTAGAGAAATTCCGAGAATTATTTCCAAAACTTTTATTAGACTTCAAACATTTTCTCTTCTCATCAAAGTTACTTGTTCTCTTATTCTTCCAGTTAGGTATGCTTTCTTTCTTTTTACTCAGTTCATAACATAAGTCATATTTTCTCATTACCTCTTCAAGTGTCTTTATATTATCAAACTCAAATCTGTCCTTGAAGCTAGTGGGCAGACAACTTAAGAATCTTTGTATTTTAGGCTTTTCATCAATTATATACGGTACACATCTTAGTAAACTTAGAAATTTGCTACTTAACTCTTTCATTGACATTGCACCAAGTTTTAGTTCATATAAATCTTTAGCTTTTTCTTCATAATACTGTTCAGATAAAAAATTCCTTTTAAGGTACCTTTTAAAGACTCTCCAGGTTAAATACTTTTCCTTAAGGTTTTTGACTCTTTTTATGTCCTGCCACCAGATGTCAGCTTTTCTGGTTAGGTTGTAGATAACCATCTGGGCATTCATTCTATCAGAGTAGTTATATATATGGAAGTACTTTTTCATTCCCGATAACCAATCCTTGACTTCTTCACCCTTTTCTACTTCCCCGTTGAACATGGGAGGTTTTATCGTTTTAAATTCTCTTGAGATTTCTTCATAAGGTTTATACTTCATTTTCCTAGGCTTATGATCGCTCTCACTACTTTCACTTGTGTATTTATAACTTCCTCTATGCGAACTTGCGATAAATTCTTAAGAAGATTCACTATCAGAATATTTTACTTTCTTACCCATGTGTTTGTATGATATTGTTTCAGAATCAGTTTCATACGCATTTCTTTTATCTTTTCATGTGTTGTGTATTTTGTCTAGTAAAATATGATTTAGTTTCAAAATTCTTTCATTATCTATTTTCACAGTTTGTAGTTCATCCTTTAAGTCTTTCATTGTTTGCAGTAACTCTGAGGGTTGATTATTTAGTTCCACGTAAATGTTGTCTAAATTATTGTGATGAGATCCATTTTCAGCAGATGCTTCAACACCTTCCATTTTCCTACAAAACATTTTTTTATATTTTTGTACATAAATAAATTTAAAACATGATTAGTATATTTTGTTTCTTGTTTGTATGTGAGTGAGACTATTAGGCCTAGTGTTTGGAAACTCGCTCTGATACCACATGTAACAACCCTAAAATTCATAATTTTTATTTAAGTAATAATCTAACTTTAATTTATAAGGATAAAGAATCTAAACCAATCTCAGTTTACTTTGTGATATAAGGATATAGTTGTGATACATACAACTTAAAACATGTGATCCCTATAAAGGATGTTTTGTTAGTCCTTTTTCCCATTCAAAACATAATTTTCTCTTTGCGATTATATAGCGATACGATTGATTACTACGACGATATTACTTTTCTATCATAAAATTTAAGAAAGAGAAGTCATTTTATTATTTGTTGGTTAACGTTGTTGTGCTTGTTGGTTATGTTCTTTTGTATGTCACTTGACCCTTTCGAGAATCTAGGAAAAGGTGGGTTACAGGTCTTACTTAGTGTATATCCCTAACATAGACCCTTTGTGACTTTTGTGTAGGTGTTGAACCAAGAAGTCTTCCAACCATCTTGTTCTCACTAAGAGTCCTAAGCTAATAAAGAAAACTAACACTCCTACACATGGGACTAATAAAAAGGTAAAAAAAGGGATAACACACAACTTACCTTATTCATACAGAGTGGAATTTCATGCATGACATATGGTATTAAGGAATCGATCCACAAAAAGGGTAGTCTTGGGACTATATGGTTTGAGTAAAATGTATACACCACAAGACATTTAAATCGTTCACGTGAAGGTTTAAACACTCCAACTATTTGTCACTTGGAATGTCCACTCATAAACCCTAAGGTTTAATGCACAAGATAGTGTTTTCATTACGATAAATTTTTGTAGTGGGTTCTTTGGTTCTCTGTTTGTCCCAACCTGTCTCGGTATGCTCGACTAGGTAGCTCCACTATGCAAAAATGATGGTGAAGGAGCCAAGATTCTTGGCCCTCTACACCATTTAACCATGTATCAGAGAGAGAAGTTTGTAGTAAGTTCTTGTTTTCATGATGTGGTGACGTCGGTGTTCAACTCTTGCTTTCAAAAAAATATTATGCGCAGAGACATAGGTAAGTTATTCCTCTGCAATCTCATTATTGTTTTACTTCTGTCAAAAAATCATTTTTTTTAAACCAAAGTTTGACCTCTATGGTATGCATGTGCAGGAGGCTTCCTCGAATAGTTCTATGCAAACAAATTTTGGTTGGACTCTGTGTTTAAATGGATTTACGGTTCGGGTAATACCTATAACCTTCTTTTTCGTGGCTCTGTGGCTTGTAGCACTGTGGCTTGACATGCATTCTCAAGGCGTGGATTGGGAATCCATCTCTGCCTTTGTTCTTTGTGAAAGTGGTAAATATCTTTGTTAGTAGTATGGAATTTTTATTTTTCCAAAATGTAATGGAGAAAAATATTCAACCGTGGAATCAAAGTGACTATGCAATGTTTTGTTTAGCTTGAACTATGATAGGGTTTTAAGTTTTGACCTTAAGGTGTAAAGAAAAAAACTCTACGACTTTCTCTGTAATGTTTTCCTTCTTAATAAGAATCCCGCGAGGGATTTCATTGATGTAAAATCATGTTTGGTTTAGCAGTTCTGTAGATTCATTTTATATATGAAAACTATTTCGGCTGTGAGGCCTTTCTCTATCTTTCTTTTTGTTTTGAGAAAAAGAATGTGAGAGTTATGTACATTTTGCAGTAGATAAATGGATTTTAGGCTAGGAGGTTGTTTCTCTATTTTTTAGTTAGGTTTTATGGTAGAGCAATGCTCTATTAAAGTAAACGTAAACCATTGAACCTGAAAATCTTAGGTCGTGAGGCCAGTTTATTTCTGTCGTATCATTGATATTTCGATAAATATAGAAAATGGTAATAAAGATGGGGCCGTAAGGTTTTTAACATATAAGTTTTTGTTTTAAAGCTTTGCTTCTGGTCTTTACCTGTAAATCAAAATAGTTTTGTCTTGTTTTGACTGTAAGGACCTTAAAAGGATTTGACATCGTGACCTACAGAGTACCAACTAATAGTATTAACTTTGTCAATTTTAGTTATTAAAATAAGTATTAAAACCCTATATTAACTATAGGTTTTCAATCTTTAGTTTGTTAGTGATAGGTATGTAGATATTTTATAAGTTAAAACTTCTATATTGATGATGAAGGAGTAAATGACTGATTTATATCATGCTTATGTGTCTTTTCGTTGAGGAGGTTTAGAAGGTTTTGATACTCGCGACCTAAATCATTGTTGAACAATATTTAGTATGACCAAGGCATAAATTTTATTAGCATTTGTACTAGATTTATCCAAAACTTAGTTTAATGAAAAACTACCCTTAACTATCGAAAGGCTTATGGTTTTGAAAACCCTGACTAAAATATTTAACTTACATAAATTGTTTAGTAGTATAATTATTAGATATGTGAGATAATATGATAGTTTAATAAGTAATTTAATATATTTATATATTTAAAGTTTCTGTGAGCCTATATTGATTTGGTAAAGATCTTCTTTTGAGTCCTAAACCCTAAAGTAACTTCTGTACATAACTCGCCCTTTTGGAAAGGAAATCAAGATTATCTAAAAAGAATGAGGGCTAGGGAGATGGAAATATGCATATAAGAATAACTTAATTGCAAATTTAATACAGTTTACTTAAATTAGATGCATTGTACTAGTACTTAATAAAATAAAGAAAAGCACTGTTTACAAATCAATGATTATCCTACCCATGAATGTAACGATTTATGCTTAAACTATGGAAGTAATTAACATCAGAGAGTTGATTATAATATCATGGACAAGTAACTACAACAATCAATCACTATTAGGATCGATAGATGCTAAACATACTTTATAAACAAAATACAGACGTAGAATTAAATCACAAATAAATAATAAACAATTTAGAACCTGGATAATTGCAGAAGGGGGACAAACACCCAAAGGAGACCGTTCCACCCAACCGTCTTCTTAAGAAACCAATATTACTTGCTTAGGACCCCCGAGCTTGTTCACTAAACCACTAGGACGAATATCACTGGCTAATAGCACATACATAACTTGCTGCAATTTAACACTTAGTAGCAGACTTAACTCAACAACCGCACTTTAGTTATCCCCTCATCAAATTCTTTGTGTGCCTAACTTTTCAGTTTACAGCATTCACAAGGTTCATTCACTTGGAAATAGAATTTATTGATCCTCCTTCTCAATTTGATGGTATTTATAATATTTCCTTGGTTTCTTGGGTCAGATTTGGAACTAAATAAGCCACCTGCTCAGTTCCCCCTCTCAGGGAACATGACCACAATTTTAGGGATTTTGTTTCCTACAATAGCTAGAAAGTGAAATACTAGTGTTATCACTTGTCAACTAGCTTTCTACAGATGCTCATTCCTCCTAGTGGGTCAGTGAACACTTTTTCAACAGTCTCCTTTGGATATATGTCTCTTCTATTTAATTAAAAATAAATAAATATTCAATTACAGTCATCCTTGACCAACTTGGTCATAAAACAATTACAACAAATTTAACACAACGTTTTTTCTTAAATAAATAAAAATATTTATTTTTCAGTTCTAGGTGTGTTACAAACACCCCCCCTTAAGTTCAACATCATCCTTGGAATAAAGCCGGATATGCCTCTTGCATATGAATCTCTAATTCATAGGTTGCTTCATCTGGACTGAGGTGTTTCCATTGCACCTTTACCTATCCAATGGTGTGATTTCGTAGAAAAATTTCCCTCTTGTCGAGAATACAGTCTGGTTCCACCTAAAATCCCCTTTAGGTTCTACCTGAATAAAATTATAGTCGATCACATGAATAGCATCATGCACATGCTTTTTCAATATAGAAACATGAAACACATTATGTATTCTAAGATTAGGTGGCAAAGCTAATTGATATGCCATTGGCCCCACTCTTGCTAATATTTCAAATGGTCCACAATACCTGGGTGCTAATTTCACACAATTCCCTAGTTTAAAGGAGCTCTTTTTGGGTTTTATCTTAACAAATACATGCTCCCCTACTCAAAATTCTTTCGGAGTTCTTTTAAGGTCTGCATGACTCTTTTATCTGTCCTGAGCAGTTTTCAAATTGATTTGTACTTGTTTCACTGTTAGTTCCAGTTCTTTTAACAAGTCAGGTCCTAATATCAATCTGTCAACTAGATTACTCCATGTAATAGGAGTATTACATTTCCTACCATATAATATTTCAAAATGACTAAGTTTAGATGAATCTTGATAATGATTATTATACGCAAATTCAACTAAGCGCAAATAATCTCCCCATTTCTTGGGATAGTCTCTAACATACATTCATAACATGTCTTATAGTACTTGATTAACTCTTTCTGTTTGTCCATCCATTTGCGGATGATAAGCAGTATTGAAATTCAATTTAGTATCTAGTTCTTTAAACAAAGATTTCCAAAAATTATCATTAAACTTAGGATCTCTGTCAGAAATTATTACCTTCGGAGTCTCATGCAACCAAAAGATTCTTTCATGAAGATGTCAACAATGTTAGCAGTTTTATGTGTTGTTTTAACAGGTATAAAGTGTGTTTCCTTGCTTAGTTTGTCCACAACTACCATTATTGAATCATTTTGTTTCTGATTTTTAGGCAAATCAATTATAAAATCAAGACTGATGATTTCCCATTTTTAATTTGGAATTGGTAATGGTTGTAAAAGAGCTGCTGGGTGTTGATGCTCAACATTGACTTGCTGGATTTCTATACACCTAGCTATATATTTCGCAACTCCGTTCTCCATATTAGGCCATAAATACTATTTTCTTAACATTGTTATCATCTTTTGATACCCCAGATGTCCGGAATAAGGACTTTTGTGTACTTCATTTAAAATTAGACGTTTAATTTCTGGTATGTTAGGCACATAAAGTCTGTTTTTATACAGCATTAATCCTTTTTCATTTAAACTGTAATCTGTTTTTACATTTTCATATTCATTTTGAGTTACTTTTTCTCTTAGATTTTGGTATTCTGTGTCCATTTTTATTCCTTCTTCCAATTTATCATTTAATTCGGTTTTATAACTGCTAATGGAAGCTATGAACCTTGTTATTGCATTTCTTCTTAAGGAATCAACCAATTTATTTTCCTTTCCTTTGATGTGTTAGTTTTCAAAATGATATTCGCTAAGAAAAGATAACCATCTAGCTTGCCTTGCGTTCAAATTTTGTTGATCAAACAAATACTTCAAGCTTATATTATTAGACATTAACAAAAATATTTTATCCATTAGATGATGGCACCACATTTTTAGAGCATGGATTATGACATCCAACTCTAAGTCATAAGTTGCATAATTGTTTTCGTTTTTTTTTAGCTTCCTGGATTCATAAGCAATTATGTGACATTCTTGTGTCAGTACTCCACCCAAGCCTTCATTGCATGCATCAGTGCATACAACGAAATCTTTGTCTTGATCTGTTATTTTCAGTATGGGTGTAGTAGTTAATAGTTCTTTTAATATATTAAAACTTTCTTCACACTTTTGATCCTAGACAAATATTTTTTCCTTTTTCTGTAATGATGTTATAGGATTCATGATTTTTGAGAATCCTTCTATAAATTTTCTGTAATAACCAGTTATTCCCATAAGTGACTGTACATTAGTTACATCTTGGGGAACAGGCCAATCAATTATTGCTTTTATCTTATTTAGGTCTATTGATATCCATTCCTTGGATATCACATGCCCAGGATACTGTATCTTATCTTTATAAAATTCACATTTACTGAATTTAGCATACAATTTATGTTCTCTTAAAACCTGTAGTATTATCTGCAAGTGTTCATCATGCTCTTCTTTCGTTTTAGAATAAATTAATATGTCATCTATGAAGATGACTACAAATTTATCTAAGTATTTGCTTAAGACACTGTTCATTAAGCACATAAAATTTGTTGGAGCATTTGTTAGCCCTAAGGGCATAACCACGAACTCATAGTGTCCGTATCTAGTTCTGAAAGCGGTCTTAAAAATATCTTTATCTTTAATTCTGACTTGATGATATCTAGATATCAAGTCTATTTTTGAAAATATCGTCGCTTTTCATATCTGATCAAACAGATTATCGATGCAGGGCAGAGGATATCTATTTTTAATTGTCATTTTATTTAGTTGACGGTAGTCTATACATGGACGTAAAGTACCGTCTTTCTTTTTAACGGATAAAACAGGTGCTCCCCAAGGGGATACACTTGGTCTTACATAATTTTTGTCTATCAGTTCTTGCAATTGTAATTTTAATTTTTTTTGTTCTAAAATGTCCATTTGATAGGGAGCCTTTGAATTAGGTACAACTTCTGGTACTAAATCAATCGTAAAATCCAGATCTCTCTTTGGAGGTAATTCTAGAATTTCTTCCGGGAAAACATCCGAGAAATATTGTAGGATTGGAATATCATTGAATTTCACCTTATCTTCTTTATCCATTTGTTCGTTTTTTATTACATGTACAACAAAGACTTTATAATTTTTTCTTACAACCTTTTTCATTTGTAAGGATGAGATTTGTCTAACAGAAACTTTCGTGGGTATTCCTTTGACGATAATCCTTTCTCCTTTGTCATTTAAACAAATAAATGTTTTATGAAAACAATTTAAAATTACTTGATGTCTTTCCATCCAATCCATACCTATTAAAACATCATAAGATCCTAATGGTAATACATTTAACTTGACTTGAGTTTTGAACTAACTCATAAACAAATCATAGTTTTCAACATAATTAACTACTTTCCTTTTAGTCCCTGTCGCTAACTGGACCAGTCAAGACTTTTCAAACTTTTTCAAATATAATTTGCATTTTCCCACTATGCCAGGTGACACATAGCTTAAACTAGTACCAAGGTCAATAAGAATAGAAGCAGACTAGTTTTGTATCATACCTTGTACTTCCACCATGGAATTTTGATGGTCAGCATGTCGATTCTCCAATGTTGCATTTATGCTGGGCATTTCATTAGCTACAACTCCAACTATTTCCTATTCTTGAATGGTATGCACATTGCTGAAGTTCCCCTTCCTGTTCGGACAATACCTGGCAGAATGTCGTCCTTGACATTCCCAACACTTTACAGGTTCCTTATATTCATTATTTTTAACATAATTGTTAGGCATATCTTTTCCTTTTGGTGCTATAGTATTTTTTTTTTAACTTTTAAAATCTGTTCCTTGATAATTATTCTTAGAAAAATTCTGAGAATTATTTCCAAAATTTTTATTAGACTTAAAACCTTTTTTTCTTATGATCAAAGTTACTTGTTATCTTATTCTTCTAGTTATGTATGCTTTCTCTCTTTTTACTCTGTTTCTAACAAAAGTCATCTTTTCTCATTGCCTCTTCTAGGGTCTTTGGATTATCAAACTCAATTATGTCCTTGAAGCTAGTGCGAAGATAGCTTAAAAATCTTTGTATTTTAGGCTTTTCATCAATTATATATGGTATATATCTTAGTAAACTTAGAAATTTTCTATTTAACTCTTTCATTGACATTGCACCAAGTTTTAGTTCATAAAAATATTTAGTTTTTTCTTCATAATACTGTTCAGATAAAAAATTCCTTTCGAAGTACTTTTTAAAGACTCTGTAGGTTAAATACTTTTCCTTGAGGTTTTTGACTCTTTTTATGTCCCGCCACCAAATTTCAGCTTTTCCGGCTAGGTTGTAGACATCCATCCGGGATTTCAGTCTATCGGATTAGTTATAAATATGTAAGTACTTTTCATTCCTGATAACAACTTCTCGGCTTCTTCACCATTTTCTACTTCCCAGTTGAACATGGGAGGTTTTATCTTTTTAAATTCTCCTGAGATTTCTTCATAAGGTTTATAATTCATTTTCCTAGGTTTATGATCGCTCTCAATACTTTCATTTATGTATTTATACCTTCCTCTATGCGGCCTTGCGATAACTTCTAAAGAATATTCACTATCATAATATTTTTCTTTCTTACCCATGTGTTTGTACAATACTATTTCAGAATCAGTTTCATATGCATTTCTTCTATCTTTTCCTTTGTTGTGTATTTTGTCTAGTAAAATCTGATTTAGTTCCAAAATTCTTTCATTATCTATTTTCATAGTTTGTAGTACATCCTTTAAATCTTTCACTGTTTGCAGTAAATTTGAGGGTTGATTATTTAGTTCCACATAAATGTTGTCCGGATTATTGTGATGAGATCCATTTTCAACAGATACTTCAACAACTTCCATTTTCCTGCAAAACAAATATTTATATTTCTGTACAGAAATAAATTTAAAACATGATCAGTATATTATGTTTATTGTTTGAATGTGAGTGAGCCTATCAGGCCTATTGTTTGGAAACTCACTCTGATACCACATGTAATAACCCTAAAATTCGTAATTTTTTTTTTTTAAGTAATAGTCTAACTGTAATTTATAAGGATAAAGAATCTAAACCAATCTCAGTTTACTTTGTGATATAAGGATATAGTTGCGATACCTGTAACTGAAAACATGTGATTCCTATAAAGGATGTTTTGTTAGTCCTTTTTCCCATTCAAAACATAATTGTCTCTTTGAGATGATATAGTGATATGATTTATTACTACAACGATATTACTTTTCTGTCATAAATTATAAGAAAGATAAGTCATTTTATTATCTGTTGGTTAATGTTGTTGTGCTTGTTGGTTATGTTCTTTTGTATGTCACTTGAGTCATTCCAAAAGCTAAGAAAAGGTGGGTTATAGGTCTTACATAGTGTGTATCACTAACGCAGATCCTTTGTAAATTTTGTGCAGGTCTTGATTCAAGAAGTCTTCCAACCATCCTGTTCTCACTAAGAGTCCTAACCTTATAAAAAACACTAACACTCCTACACAAGGGACAAAGAAAAAGGTAAAAAGGGATAACACCCAACTTACCGTATTCATACATCGTGAAATTTCATGCATGACATATGGTGTTAAGGCATCGATCCACAAAAGGGTAGTCTTGGGACTATATGGTTTGGGTAAAATGTATACACCACAAGGCATTTAAATCGTTCAAGTGAAGGTTTAAACACTCAAGTTGTTTGTCACTTGGAACGTTTACTAATAAACCCTAAGGTTTAATGCACCTCGAAGATAGGGTTTTCCTTACGATGAAGTTCTGCAGTGGGTTCTTTGGTTCTCTGTTTGTCCCATCCCATCTCGGTCTGCTCGACTGGGTAGCTCCACTGTGCAAAAATGATGGTGGAGGAGTCGAGATTATTGGCCCTCGACACCATTTAACCCTGTCTGAGAGAAAGAAGTTTGTTGTAAGGTCTATTTTTCATGATGTGGTGACGTCGGTGTTCAACTCTTGCTTTCAACATGGTCTTATGTGCAGAGACATAGGTAAGCTCTTCCTCTGCAATCACATTATTGTTTTACTTCTATCATAAAACCATTTTTTTAAAACTGAAGTTTGACCTCTGTGGTATGTATGTGCAAGAGGCTTCCTCGAATGGTTCTGTGCAAACATATTTTGGTTGTACTCTATGTTGAAAGGGATTTACGGTCCGGGTAAGACCTATTACCTTTTTTTTGTGTGGCTCTATGGATTGTAGCACCGTGGCTTGACCTGAGTTCTCTTGGCATGGATTGGGAATCCATTTCTGCCTTTGTTCTTTGTGAAAGTGGTAAATCTCTTTGGTAACCGTGAGGCATTTTCATTTTTGGAAAAATGTAATGGAGAAAACTCTTCGACCGTGGAATCGAAGTGACTATGAAATGTTTTGTTTAGCTTGAACTATGACAGGGTTTTAAGTTTTGAATTGAAGTTGTGAAGAAAATAGTTCTATGACTGTCTCTGTAATGTTTGGCTTCTTAATAAGAATCTCATGAGGGATTTCGCTGATGTAACATCATGTTTGGTTTTTTATCTGAATTTTAGGGGGAATATGGTCTAAATTCGGATGTATGAGTCATAAAAGCATTTAATGAGAGGCCACGCACTCTCAGTCATCATAAAAGCATTATACGGAGAGGCCACCCCCTCTCATCCATGGTAGTTGACAATCCATGGTTTTGTTCCATGGTATGGCTTCAAGGCACATTGCACCTCTCTCATCCATGGTATTTCACAACTCATGGTTTTGACCCATGGTATTTCTCCAAGGCACATCGTAATAATGTTATAAAAAGGCTCTATGGCTTCTCAATAAAGCATTGAAGGATTTCTAGAATCCTACATTTATCTTATTTTATTTAGTTATTGAGTTATTGGTGCTGAGTATCTTTCTGAGTATGGTTTTAGAGGTGAGGCTCAAAGAACCCTCTTTGACTCACCCTCCATGTCACATATTTACTCTATGTTTCTCTATGTTATTCTATGCATCAAATGATAACAATTTACAGGTTTACTCCCCTCCTCTCTTGGCATCCAAGCCTTCTGGGTCTCAGCTCCCTGATCCGAATTTCAGGGGGAATATGGTCTACATTCGGATGTATGAGTCATAAAAGCATTTAATGAGAGACCATGCACTCTCAGCCATCATAAAAGCATTAAACGGAGAGGCCACCCCCTCTCATCCATGGTAATTGACAATCCATGGTTTTGTTCCATGGTATGGCTTCAAGGCACATTGCACCTCTTTAATCCATGGTATTTCCCAACCCATGTTTTTTACCCATGGTATTGCCCCAAGGAACATTGTAATAATGTTATAAAAATCCTCTATGCCTTCTCAATAAAGCATTGAAGGATTCTGGCATCCTACATTTATCTTATTTTATTCAGTTATTGAGTTATTGGTGCTGAGTATCTTTCTGAGTATGGTTTGAGAGGTGAGGCTTAAAGAACCCTCTTTGAGCCTCACCCCTCCATGTCACATATTTACTCTATGTTTCTCTAAGTTATTCTATGCATCAAATGATAACAATTTGCAGGTTTACTCCCCTCCTCTCTCGGCATCCAATCCATTGCTAGTTATCAACTATCCTTCTATAGTTGCTCATTCCTCCTAGTGGGTCAGTGAACACTCATTCAACAGTCTCCTTTGGATAGGTGTCTCTTCTATTTAATTAAAAATAAATAAATATTCAATTACAGTCATCCTTGACCAACTTGGTCATAAAAACTTTACAAGAAATTTAACATAATGTTTTTTTTGAAATAAATAAAAATATTTATTTTTTAGTTCTAGGTGTGTTACAGTACCATAGAGATCTTGATATATAAGGTGTTGGTACCATAGAGGTTTTGAAACATGGAACCACAGAACCTTCGTCCATGAGGCATATGAGGTGTTGGTACCATAGATATATTGACACATAACATATAGATGTGACAATTAGCACCATAGGAGGAATCCTGATTTGTGGCATAAAAGGCATGCCAATTGTCACCATATACGTTGCAACACATGGCATAAGCATTACAACATGTTGGTGTTGTTCTATTTTATTTGGTTTAGCCATAACAACCTCATTGATAGGTAAGACATAACCAAGATAGAAACAACTATAAGGATTGGATGATGGGGAACCCAAGGTAGTGAGGAAGTCACAATGTTGAATGGACTTTATTGACATTGACTATGAAACTAGAGAATCTAAAACAAGCTAGTGAACTGGAAGGTATGTCATTCATGCTCCTTTCTACACTGTAGATTTCACCCTACCAATTGAGTCCTCATATTTTTTTGGATTTAAACTCGCAACAGTAACTAAATCCTTATCTGGAAAGGCTATTGGAAACCTGTAAGGTATGTGTAGCCAAGTTCCCAATCATAAATGTGGAAAACTTTTGGTTGAGATGAGCTATAGCCATGAGAGGGTGCAGATTCAAGGTTGAGACAATTGACACCATAAAATCTAGGGAATTTGTAATTTTAGAACAATGACACTTGGTAGTTTAGGCACTAGGCACCACATGAGGGTGTGACACTTGGAACCATAGGCATGATCCCACATGGTACCATAGGGGCACAACACTTGGAAACATATGAATGATCCCACATGGAACCATAGAGGCATAACACTTGGAAACATAGGAATCGTCCCAGATGGCACCATAGAATCTAGGGCACTTGTATCTTTAGAACCATGACACTTGGTAGTTTAGGAAATGGGAACCACATGAGGGCATGACACTTGGTATAATAGAGGCACGGCACTTGGAAACATAGGAATGATCCCACAAGGAACCATAGAGGCACGACACTTGGTACCATCAAGGGCATGAATTTTGACACTATAGGAATGATGCGATGTGCACCTTTGAGGTCATGACACTTGGCATCAAAGTGCATGACATATGTCATCTTGAGAGCTTAACAATTTGCACCATAAACTTGAGAGTTGACAACATAGGAACAATGCCATGAGGCATTCTTGAGATGTGCCACTTGGCACCATAGGCGATGTCCCACATGGCACCATAGGAGGCGTGCCACTTTGGATCATTGGGGGAGTATTCATGGAACTTGACACCATAGGAATGATGCCATTTGATAATGGTGAAGGTTTTCATGGAGGTATGCACGAAAAGCAACAATAGCAATTTTTTTCTGCACATTTTCTTTCAGCGCCCATCAGCATTAACCGACCACAACATAAGTAGTTGTGCTATTATATTATAGTTCAATACAATCATTTACATGGTCTGATTTTAACATGGTCCATATAAGTTTATTTGCATGATACACACCTATCCATTCACTAATTAGGCATTGGCTTTGAGATCCATTAATGCATATTTACATCCTTTACATATTTGATGCAATACAATGTGAGGGTTAAAAATGGGGTATTACATGTGGCTTCTAAGTTTGAACAAAATGTGTTTGAGCAGTGAAAATCCCTTGATTTATGAGATATTAATCTATTTAGGAATAGTATGAGTAGAAAAACAACGAATTATAAAAGAAATGCCAAAGTTTACCAGACCTACTCCAATGGGGAAAATTTGAATTTGTGAAATTTGAATCACACTCGTACACTCACTTAGAAAAGCTTCAAATTTTCAAGAGGACCTAGATCCTGTCTCACAACAAAATTTAAAACCTAAAGCCATTGCAGAAAAAATACTTTCCTATACCAATTGACATAAAAAATAAATTTTAAAAGTAGAATTCATCTCTTAACAAAATATGTGATGAGCTCTTTCAATTAGGAATTTATTGACCATCCCTATTAATTTAATGTTGTTGAGCCTAATATACAACTTTCATCTCTTAACAAAGTATGTGATGAGGTATTTCAATTAGGAATTAATTGACCATGTCTATTCATTTAATGTCGTCGAGCCTCATAAACAACTTTCATCTCTTGACAAAGTATGTGATGAGCTCTTTCAAGTTGGAATTTATTGACCATGTGTATTCATTTAATGTCTCTGGCCTAATAGACAACTCATTGTCGCTAAGCCTAATAGACAATTCATTGTGTTTAGTTAATAAAAAATCATAAATGTCTATAAATTTGCATGACTTAGTGTTGCTTTCTTTCTATGCTGAGCCTAATAGATAACTCATTGTGTTTAGTTAATAAAAAGTCCCAAATTCCTACAAATTTGCATGTGAGTACGGTTGCTTTCTTTCTATCCATGGGAGAATGTGCCTAATCTGAGCTTTTGCTTTTTTTAACCTTTTTCTTTAAGAAAGGAAATGCCTTGGGTTTACAAGTTCTATTAAAAAATAACTGGGTATGGGTGTCATAACATGATTGCACACAACCTAAAAATGGTGAGAATGTGCCTAATCGATAGGAACCAACTTTGAGTTTGGGGCTTGCTTTTGTTTTTTTATCCTTTTTCTTCCTCGTATAGAGCCATTTGGGAAAGGATTTTAATCTTTTTCTTTGTGGTAGGAAGCCATTTAGGAAAAGAAGTACCTTGGGTTTACAAGTTCCTCTAATAAATAAATGGGTATGGGTGTCATAACAAGTTTCATTAATAAATAAATGGGTGACTGGGTGTCATAACAAGTTCCAGTAATAAATAAATGAGTATGATTGCGGGCTACCTAAAAATACTACCCAATTCCAATTCCATTAAAATGATGCACAATTCCAATTTCATTTATGAAAAGAATGTTACTCTTGGATAAATGGGTTGTGTTTTCCACCTATTACCATACATAATAAAAAGCAACAAAAATAGGATGATCTATTCCCTATAGCCAGTGGATTAAGGAGACTTGTGTAAGGAGCTCACACCCAAATAAACTACATGAAAAAATAAAGGTTATGCCATTAAACAATGCCTTAACAAGCATTACATTGTTTGTTGACGAAATATCACAGTGTGGCTTTCACCTCTTTCGGATGAATACAACAACTGTCACATGCATCATCCTATCACTTTTTTATTCTGATCATTATTCTCAAGCTTTCAACAATTATGACCTGGTTGCCTTCTTTTTTTATATCTTTTTCCATTCAACTTGTCATGTCATGTTTGGAAAAACTCCAAAGATTATTATTAAGAAGATGTAAACTCAAAAGATTATTATTCAAAAAATGTCCTACGGATTGAGAATTAAGGAAGTAGAAATTGTTTTAGGAATTTGGTAAAAAGAGGATTGAAAATTGGAATTTATATAATGTTACTGCCACAAACAAATAATGGGAAAAATATGATTTTAAGGAAGTACGTGAAACGTAAAAGTGATGTTTTCAGCGACACGATGGATTCAATATGACGTCGAACTGGGCACCCAACCAATCATTTAACATAATTTTCTCTTCTTTCTGTTACATGTTATTTGCCACTCATTGTTCTCACTGCCGAAGACAAACAGACATCTCAAAAATCTGGATATGACTTTAGTTAGAACAAACAGACGAACTTCCCATAACACCCCTACAGGCAGGGAGATATTCATGCATGTCGTTCCTTCCAAAGTGAATTCAAGATTCTATTAATGGTATATTAATTCATATACTTGTTGGCAGAATGTCTACATAGCTATATAAATGTGTAACAATTTTTTTTTCGGCTGCTGAAATATTGTGATATAAGAAGTTAGAGTTATCATTCATTTGGAATTCTGAATGATTTTTGGAGAATTTGAATCTTTTCAAATTTTACAAATATCCAAACATAATCATAGAACTTGAATTTTGAATCTATCTAGATTAATTCAAAAATCCATCATGAAAACTCTTGCTTTGTATATAGTCGGGGTATTTAACATGGATGTTAATTTCATTAATAGGGATGGTTTTAACAGATGGCATTTAATGTAAAATGCATTGATCATATTCATCTATTGAATATTGGAGTTGAAGGGTTCTATGTACCTTCCAGTCCAGACAAAGTTGTATTCAACCCTACCAGTTTTGAGCAAAATCACACACATAATTCATAAGGAAGCACCAAGCGTTGGGCATTGATTTTTCCTCTGTACATATTTATCTAGACATATGGTATGGTTACAAATGAGCATAGATCAATATCCACCCTTAACCTTTATTCCAATTTACATAAAAATATTATGATGAGACTCTTTTCCTCTTCTTTGTCGAAGGATTTCTCAATCCATATTTGCACAAACCTTTCGTTCATTAAAAACTTAACCACCTTGCACATCGAAGACTACGAGAAGACTTTCAAAATGCCTACCATATTTGCACATTTTGGAACATCAAGCAGAGGTACCGGTTACAACAACAACTTTAGAGATACTTTCATATAGATTGTTTACTAGAGCATAGCAGCATTGGGTAGGAATGGAGGAGGCAGTGAAAGAAGCTTGATTCGGCAATTGTTTCTCAATGGTGTGGAACAAATAAATGATGGGTATCATGTGGTTCTTTTACATACTGGAGTTTTTCCCAAGTCCATAGGGATGGAGTCTTCAAAATGAGTAAAAAAGAGCAAAGTTTCATGTTTTTAGGCCAAAAGTGCTTGATACTTGGGGACTTTGATGGGGACGTCTAGAGACTTATAAGCAGTACCCACCCTCGGACAATTTCTAGGACTTAGGGACTGTACTCGGGACAAGGACGGGGACCCGTGAACCTAGCCTCAGGGGAAGGGTACCCTTGCAACACATCTTACGATTTATAGCAAAAAGAGGAGGAAATTAGACTATGGGAAGTTGTAAGTTCAAACCTACTGTAACATAGCTTATGACTTATAGAAAAAAGAGCAGGAAATTAGACTATGAGAAGTTGTAAGTTCAAACCTAGAAGTAGTTACTATAAGTGCCATGAGTGCCACTAGGGGGAGTGTTGTTTCATTTTAGGCTAGCTTTCACAAGTCTCTGGTTGGGTGAAGGTGCAAAACTAATGAGATCCTAAGTGGACAGGGGATTTGGAACCCTGGTCTTAACTAACCCTAACTATTCTACATTTATCTTACCTAAACAACTTTAGATTAGTGAAAACTAGGTGGATGAATCTAATGAAGAATCTGAGAAAGATTATGAAGAATCCAATTTGGGTGTTGTCAATGCTAAGGCTGAATCGTGTAACTGTGCTTAATTATGATTGTCTAGGGGACTAGAACAACACGATTGTGGAGGTCAATCAGCACTAAGGCTTAATCTTGTAAATGTGCTTAATTGTGAAGGTTAATGTGTTGATTGGAAAAAAATAAAAGAGGAAATGAGTAAGCATCTCATAAATCCTTAAAAAATAATTATAAGAAAATATTAATTTAGAGACAATTAAATCTTTTTCAATGTTATATATATCATATTTTGTGTATAATACTTGATTTAATTTAATTTAAATATTAATGTTCATTAAAGATTAAATTGATGCATACTAGCAATAACCACATTAAATTAATTAATGTGTTTGAATACGTCGATACGCGTAAATTTAAGCACATACTATAAGGAGAAACATTAATATAAAAAGTATGTGCCTAAATTTACACCTATCGGTGTATTCAGACACATTAATTAATTTAATGTGGTTGTTGCTAGTAATGGGTGAGCCCATGGACATATCTACAAAATATTAATGGCAATAATAATGTTTATTTAATTATTCAAATATATAATAATAAATATAAATAATTATTATAAAAAGTAATAATGAGAGGAATATTGTTTATTTAATTATTATAATATAAATAAAAAAATATAATTAATTATTATAAATAAATCTATTAGACTTGAAATTTAATACCTTTACACTTAATAGTTTTAATATCCATTTGGATTTAAATAAATGTCTCTTTTTATACAATTATACATTGTATTATTTAAAATAATAAACAATGTATGGCAATATTACAACAAATTAATAATCCATATTAATTTATGAATCTTGAATATAAATATAGTATAGTTTGGAGATATTTTTTTCTATTGGAAAACAATTAATTTAGTAAAATTGTTTTTCTTATTTATAAAAACATATTATAATATTTTAGATAATAACAAAATAGTAATAATATTGGTTAGGTAAGTGTAATTAATATTTGGAAACAATTCATGTATTAATAATTTTGTTTTTAACATACATTTTAATATATTGTAATATTTTAAAATATTGTAATATTTTAGATAATAGTAAAATTTTAATAATTATAATTAGTTAATGTTTTATTACATAAGAATATTAAATACAATATAGTATTTAATTAAAATAACTCGAATAAAGTAATAAATTAATATAACAACCATACAAAGAAAATATTAATATTTAACAATACTAATGTATTTTATTATTTTCTTGTCAAAATATGGTTATTAGTTAAAGTATTGATGTGAAAGGAATAAAATATAGTATTTAATAATGAAAATAATTGTATTAAAGTAACAATAAAATAATAACATGATTTTTATAATATATTATTTTAGATGTTAGTAAAATAATATTAATAATAGTTAAGTAAGCATAATTAAATAATAATTTTATAATAATAGTATGTATTAACGATGAACATATGTTCATTATTATTAGAATGTATATGATCAATGCCACAATGCGACATAAAAAATGTCACGAAGATGTGACATCAAATCATTGCAAACTGTGTGAATGTCACATAGCCTTTGTTTCATTTCATAATCTGACAAATACATTGGGGAATGCAAGCATTCAAATAGTATGTAGGAGGTTGACAAAGGGTTATGATAATTGGCATTGGAAATGTCACACTCCAACGTTAGCATTTAAAATCAAAATTTGCTATGTCGTGGAAAGGTTTTATTAGATTCTACTAGTGCAAAAGTTTTGTAATTGCCACGTTGAATTATGGCTATGTTGAGTAATGTGATAATGTGACAATATGTAAGTCATTGTAATGTTGCACAATGATTAGGTGTAGTGATATTTTCACTTGTTAATTCTGTTTTGACATAAACAAAGGGTTGTGTTCGATTGCGTCATTTCTGTATGAATATATTGTATTATGGTTATGTTAATTAATGTGGTTGATTGCATTACAACATTAAAAGTAATTTAATAAATCAAATATATGTCTAATTTATGAAGTGCTATGGTGTATTATCATAGTCACTGAGCATTAAGTTGAGTTGTGACATTGCTCTATGGTCATGTTGGTTGTTGGATTTCTGTTACATGATGCCATTAATTAAATTGTTTTGTAGTAGTCGGGTTTAGTTTTATTTTGAATTTATTTTTGCATTCTAAAATCGATGAAGGTTTATCTTGGATTCTGATGTTCATTGGTGCTTATGGTGTCTTGTGACATGTGGTGTATAGAAATGCATCATAAATTACATGATGACTAGTTATGTTGTTTTCATTTGAACAAGGCGTGAATGTCAATTGTGGAGCAAATATGGAATATATTTGTTAGTTCAAGTGGGAAAAATTGTTATATAATCTACAATGTTTGTACTGAAATGTTGTCGTAGACTCGAATACTGCAACAGTTGTTTAATTGTTGTGTATTTAATGTGAAACTGAATAATTTTCTAAGCAATTTCAGTTCCATATATTTTATGATTCGTGATATTTATGAAAAAAATAAAATTCTTCAACGAATACAAAAAGTAACAATTTCAATATAATAGTAAGCATTGCATCCATGAATATGATGTAAATGAATGAATGGATTGCTAAAATCACGAAATCTAGGATTTTAATTGTGACAATTACATATATTATTTAAATTGTTACTTGAGAAAGTGAAATATTGTATTGATTATTTAAATTGTAATTTGAGCAACTGAAATATGCAATTGTTGAAAAACCTTTTACGTTACGTCAACTTAGTACAGAAAGTCATCATAAATTACATTATCGTTAGTTATGGAGTTTCTTTGTTATTTCAAGTGCAAAAAGGTGTTCTTTAATGTGCAATGTTTGTTCCCATACCGAGTTCAGATCGAATGCTTTGTTTATTCATTTGTTGATAATGCAATTTTTGTGTGACTATATTGGAGATTATTGGCTTAATTGGAATGTTTACATTTTAACCGCATTATTTTTATTAATATAGAAGGACACGAGATCATATATTAGTGTAACTATCAACACAATTAATAAAATACTTTTAGTGTATGAGGGCAAGATATGTAATATTAGTTGTACTATTTAAAAGATGTAAAATATAGTTTCCATTAAATTCTCGATATAGCCAATAAATTTTGATGTTATACAGTAAATAAATCTGTTTATTTTATATCAAAAGAAATAAAAATATTGATTTGAAGCAAAAAATCAAACATAGCTACTCGAAATTTCCATATCCTTTATAAAAAGCTTCATGGAATGAAGCCATGTTTTATTTAAAACCAAAACATACCAAAATTTGCACATAGTGCAAAAACTAAAACATAGTTTTGTTTACAAAGACTCATAAACCTATTGAATTACATGCCAAAATCCTATAGGGACTGAAACAATGTCGGAGGGAATGGGAGAAAATAATTGAATAAAACCATGCTTGGAGTTAGAGGAAAGAAATTCTTATACATGATAATGTTACTGCATTGATTGTTTGTTGGCAACGGTAGACGGTGATTTGGAAGCGATGATATTTCATCAACTGCTAAATGAGTAACATTGCAAGTTTCCAAATCATAGTATATGAATGGAATTTCAGCATTCTTGCACATCAATATAGAATTTCCAACTGCTCGAAATGGTATATAGTCTGAACAATGTATATTTATATTTCTTGTCATAACTTTTAAAAGGGTCCATATTAAACCTCTACCATCCTCGAAATGACTATTTGTTTGTTGAACTCAATGTTGACCACATTTGAAATCTTTGATTTCATCTATGCACCATATACTTGTAAAACCATCATTCACAAGACATATCAATCGGTTGCAGTGTAAGGTCAGACACATAGATCGTTTCCTACGTCCTGTGTAAACTGAATGCATACCCCATATATTCATTTCAATGTTCAGCGAGTACATTCTGTACACATATGAGGCACCTTCTTCAGAAGTTATTTTCACATGCAACCAATAAATTTTTCCTTTATAAAAAAACATATTTAGGATCAGTAGGTTCACCATCAGCACCAATTGTTTCTCTCCAAACTCTTTGGACATTGCTGTAGATAAAAAAATTAGGACCGTGTTCAGTACGCTTATGACGTACAAGTATCCATCCATGTTTTTGTTGACCAGTGTTGCCTATCAAAGAAAAGAAACCATAGTCTCCTATATCAATAATTCCTATATTTGAGAAACGCTTTATGAATGGATTTGCGATGTAATAATCCTTATGCCCTCGTACAGGACNGGCACCAATGAACATCAGAATCCAAGCTAACCCTTCATCGATTTCAGAATGCAAAAAAAAATTCAAAATAAAAATAAACCCAACTACTACAAAACAATTTAATTAATGGAATCATGTAACAAAAATCCAGCAACCAACATTACCATATTGCAACAAAAACATAAC
>LPNX010443419.1:496176-506986 GCA_001517045.1 Pseudotsuga menziesii
AATTGAACCAACTGTACATTCAATCATATATCTATATTCTGGATAAGGGACATGCAACAAAGATGTATGTCCTGTACGATTGATAAACTTATATGCAAAATGGTTTTGATGTTGTCCCAATAGTTCAATTAAAAGCCTTGTTTCTGTTAAATTGTTATTTTTCCAAGCGCTAACAAAAGATGGCCTGGACAATAGCTCTTCACAATGTTTAGAGATTGATCGCAAATGAACCAATGTTGAAAATGGCACCCACGGGAGAATCATCTCTAGAAACTCGAGTGGCAGTAAACTCCAAATGCTCGGATCCATTTGCAATTAATTAAACAAAAACATTAAAAATACATAGTTATTACCAATAGAAACATAATAAATTATAAAAATAATTTATTTACATAACACATACATAGTAGAACATAACCATGAACCAATGTCACAAGACACCATAAGCACCAATGAACATCAGAATCCAAGACAACCCTTCATCGATTTCAGAATGCAAAAATAAATTCAAAATAAAAATAAACCCAACTACTACAAAACAATTTAATTAATGGCATCATGTAACAAAAATCCAGCAACCAACATTACCATATTGCAACAGAAACATAACAAATCATAAAAAAAAATTATTTGAACGAACACACAAAGCTATTTAAACTACTTATAAATAACATTAAAAATACATAGTTATTACCAACAGAAACATAATAAATTATAAAAATAATTTCTTTGNTAAGATATCTTCAACACATTTACATAACTGCATGTAACGATAGAGTGAATAAATACAATGATGATGATGAGAGTCGCTGAACAATCTTTTTATTTTCTTGGCATGACACCACGGATTTTCTTTGCTTTTTTTAGTATTTTTTTGGTTTTCTTGCCAATATCACGAATTTCGTTCTTCACCAATCTGTGGTTAGGCTCATATTGTATTGCATCCTCAAGCTTGTCATATACCAACCCAAAACCTGACGATCTTTGTCCATATGTACGAAAACCGTAAATAAATATTTGTTGTGTACCAGTAATGTCAAATTTCTTCCCTATCTCCTTTTGAATTTTTAGTTTGGAAAGGTTTCCTCTTCCAGGATGTAGAACATGTATCTGAAATCGACGTCTCAACCTTGGTTCGTCTATGAGGTGTCTGATGCATACCATTGTGCGATGTTTGAATTTTTTTACATCCAATTTTTTTTTGGATTTGATGCAAAGATCTGGAAAATAAAAACATATATGGTTTTATAAATTCGAACATCATGATAACCAAATAATACAATAAACAACATTGGAGGAAATGTGGCATAAGCACTAAAATTGTTAGATATCAATAATAATTAAATGACACAATATAACAAAATGTAAGTTGCATAAAATGGTAACATGCATGGTCATGGTTATATATGTTAAAATCATTGGCATGTCATCTTGTAATCTATCATTTCAATCGATAAAACTCAATTAAAAAAAATTATAATTACTCGTGAGGATATTATGAAAAAAAATAGATAACTAACTATATCTTTACTCTTTCAACACATACAGAAAGAATATGAAGAACAAAAATCCAAATAAACTAGTAAAAAAAATAATGGTTGCCACTATATTTTTATGTCATAATATAGCTTAACAAATGCTTGTAAATTGAATTGTAATTGAACATACTGAAAAAGTGTATGTTGACATATAGGGAAAAAACTTTTTCTTGACAACTATATGAAAAGAAAATGAATAAATAGAGATTAAACCTACTCTGTTTGTAATTTGGTTTGCTCTCTTGCAATCTATATTTCTTGCTACCAATTAAAATAATAACAATGGAACATGTCAATATAAATATCTATACAATAAACAATCAAGTTACCTAATAACCTAATAGTTGTGATCTTTAAGCTGAAATGGCTTCCAACCATTGTTCTTCTTTCTTCCTGATTGTAGCATATGCACTTTTGGCCATCTTTGAATACCTTTCAAATGTAAACAGTGGAGATATTCATAAACCATCAATAGATTTTACCCTTGAAATTTCTATGAAAGTTAAACCTTGCCTCTCTGCAATACCGATATCGATGGTTTCCCTTTGTAAAGTCAAACCTTGCAATTTGTGTATGGTAAGAGCCCAAGCCATATGCAATGGGATTTGCTTGCGATTTCCTCTAACAACAGGTGCTATTGGAACAATTTTGGGATATCTGATGTCCCATGGTAAACCAATGTAATCATCAAAAGAGACTGTAGCATACATTGGCAGATGTGGTGGTTTGGATCCATCAGAGAAAAAAATGTTTTGAACTGTCCCAAGTGCTCCATTTACCAACCCTGCTTCCACCCACAAGTTACACGTCAACATCACTCGCTGACCAGGACATAAAAGCACCTCTTGTTGAAGCTATTCATCATCAGCGTTAGTAAAATCTCTATTCTTCATATGTTCAACAACGCATCGTGCTATAGGAATTCCAAGTGACTTTAGCATACATCGATTATGTACATTTACCAAGGTGTTCGTAGGAAACACATGGATCTGAATTGAAAGTATTACTTTTAGTACCATCCATATTTGCATCTGATCGTGACATTAAAAGATTCCAATCATCCACTGTTGGGTTTGCATTTCTGATGTTGGTTAGCAACCTCTTAAATTTGACTTGATTTGGATCTGTGCCTTGTTGACGAAATACCGTGTCCGATGTAACAACCTTTCTAAAATCCTTCCATAAGACCCTACCAGCCGTGTTTCCTACGTACAATGGTTTATCTCTGATAGGAGGCAACTACCCAAGATCTCCAACAAGAATCAATGATCTCCCACCAAAAGGAACTGACCTTTTTTCAGGAAATGCCTCCTGAAGACATGAATCAATTTGTATGAACAACCTTGGCCCAATGAAACTCATTTCATCAATCAAAATGTGTGTAACATATCACATTTATTCTTGCAATACAGAAAGTGACTGACCCTGTAAAGATTTGAAGTCTTTAATAGGGATTCTAAGGGCCAAGTGAATTGTTTTGGCTCGTATGTTGAAGGAAGCTACTCCTGTATGTGCTAGCAATAACAGAGGGATTTTTCCATTTATGGAATGTATTGAAAATTCATTTCCAATACAATGTATAAGGTAAGACTTTCCTGTCCCTACAGTTCCTTGAATTATCATCTTTAGCGGGTCTGCATTAGGTCCTTCATGGAAATGTTCAATAACAGTTTCAAAACAAAGACGTTGCTGATCAAAAAATGAGGATGGAGAAGCCGACCTAGAATGTGAGAGATCTAGTATGGATCCTCTTGAGCATGCATTTTTTATGAAATATGTTGGGTCCTCTAAGTTGCTATTTAAACCTGTAGTACTATTCCATGCATGGATCAAGTCAAAGTATCTGTGACCAAGAGTATCAATGTCTGAAACTTGAACAGTATTGGGAGGAACAAGACATGACAACATCTCCCACTCATCCATGTCATTCTCATGAACCACTTCATCTTGATGTGCATCGTCATCTTCTTCATTGGTATCTAGTCCCAAAGGTATCCTATTGACATGCCAAGCTCGATATCTAAGCATCCTCCAATTCTGAATAATAATTTCTATGCTGACTCCAATATCAATCTGAATGTTTCTGAACGGTTTATAGAGAAGTAATTCACTGAGGCAAAATGACTCAAAGGAATATGAATTGTTGTTAGGAACCTCACAGAACCGTGGCCATACATGAACTATCGCAAGTGTATCTCTTGGCTTCCACGGTTCTCTCTGACGTCGACCACTAAAAGACTATGATCGTGCAGTTTCAATCAAAGATAAGTGCTCTAGAAATGGAGGTATGTTTTGGTAGTGCTCTAGAAACCCAGAACCTGTTGGGAATTTGTTGTTATCTGAGTCGGAAGAAACTCTTTTGAATATTTTTATGCCAACATTAACTGAAAGAAAGATATGACTAGAAATAACAAGAGGAAGCTTTAACAACATATGACAGGTTTCCTGTGTTCATATATCTCTTTCCACAATTGTTTCAGCAATAAAATTTTTATATGCACATATAGAGGGAATGTCAGAGTCAACGACATTGGAAATTCTTGTCAACATGTCTTGATAGCTTTCTGATCTTCTCTCTTATTTTGAAGCATACTTTGCAATGTATTTCAAAACTGCATGACGTGAAAGAATCGGCTGGCAATCAACATTGGCACGCCATATTGAAATAAGAGGAATTTTATGAACATTTAACCTCTCGTCGTTGTGAGCAGGTTCATATTTTTTGTGTCCTTTGTCATTGACAAATATTTTCGACTGGTCTTGAAGTTCCCATGGTGCATTGTATCGGCACATGTAGGAGGAACCTTTTTTTCATAAACATGAATGAACACTGCATCTTGTGTGGCGTTGCACTTGATTTGCTAGTTTCTCATAATCATCAAGGGGATTTGTATTGAATATTTCACTGGTATCCAATAAGCAAGGATCTTCCTCTAGAGGTCGATGAATAGATATATTCTTGTGGTGAGCATCACGAGGATTCCATGCTGTTACATAATTGTCAAAGTATCATCTTGCTGCATCAACTCTTATCGTGTCTTTCCAATCTAGTTGTTCCATGTCTGGTGCACCTTCTAACCACAGAAATCCATGGATATGTGATAATCCCCTATGTTTCCATTCATACCTATGAAACTCATCATGTTTCAATAATATTAGCTTGCAACAAAATTTCAAGTAATAATCTAACATCTTAGATTAAAAAACAAAATAAGGAAACGATGTACCTATACCAGTAGTCTTTAGCATGAAGGTATTTCACAATGATTTCATCATGGAATATACTGAAATGTTCATGCATATACTTTGCAACAATATGTGGATAGTTTATAACATTATCGGTTCTCCATCTATTTTTGTTTTGTGCAGATACAGGTGCAAAATTGGGCATAACTTTATGTAGGTCTGGCCACTTGGTATCAGCTGCACTCAAAATGAAAAACAAATTTGGGAAACCGATTTGTGATATCATGTCAGTAAGCTCACTACGACATATGTTCTAGTATGCCTTTGTTCCTTGAAGACATGAACCAAAACGCATCAATCGTTCAATTAATTTGGTGTCAGGGACTTCAATGAGCTCCTTATGTAAATCTTCAATTGTGGTAGGTATGCCATCTTCAATGTTTTTTTTCATGAATACAACAGTTTTTCCTTGGCTTCGATGTCTCATTATCATTTTCATACAAAATACCGAAACCTTGGATGTTTTCCAAACCTTTGATCACAATATTTAAGTAGGTGAAACCCATACTCATGTAAGCAGACATCCTTCAAACGTGGTTGCAACCAATTAGCAGTGCCAGTGGGAAACAATGTTGGAAATTCCATGTCAAACAAACCTTCTATGTTGTATTCATTTATTGGAGACAAACCAATCTCTGGCCATTCCATATCTAAATCTGACAAAGAAGATTCTTTGTTAACAAAGTTCCGTATCTCTTCTATCTCTCTTTGCGCATTTGGCATTCTAGCTGTAAAGGATGAAGGATGAGTTTCGAGATGATGAGTTCCAAATCTATCAATGTCTGCATCAATATCTTCTGAGTCGGCTATGTCAGAGTTGATATAACGCAATTTAGAGGAGACATCTGTTGGATGGTCTGGGAGACATATGACTGATTCTGGATCAACTTCAACATCTCATTAATATTTGTCCATCTGTATTTTGTAATGCAATGCATCCATTACTCGTGACCTACTAACAATGCAATCATAGTGCTTGGATGGAGGCCCTTCTCTTCTAACAATTAATATGTCTAGGTCTTCTATTCGACGAGGAAGTCTCTTAACAATTGAAACGATATCTTACTGGAAGCTAATTGTATGGCCACTGTATTTATATTGACCTCCATGTGCATGTGTGACCTATAGTATTGGATTCACTCGTGCTATTAGCATTTCTTCAACCTGTGTCAAAATTGATAAAATAGGAGGTTGTTTGCCAGGATTCATGTTGTTATCTTGAGAGAAAATATGGATACCATGCTCTTGCCTACATTTCACACAAATAGTTCCTTCATCTTGTATGAAAATATTCATTCCAGAGTATGATTCATGACAAACATTACACATTTGCACAATTGACAATTTATCAATTTGGGCACAAAATGCTTGATGGAAAGAGGAAATTTGTTGGAAAAACTCAACCATGTTTCTTGATGTATGTATATTTAAACCTGGATCTTGAGCATGGATGTTGTCATTCAATGCGGAGTGAGACGAGACATGCCGTCATCTCCCTCCTCTGTTGTTGCGACGATGTAGATTCCTGACTTGCCTTTGTCGAGTACCATCGCCTAAAACCTGACCCAGATGGTTGTCATCATGAAAATTATAACGAAGGTTGGTTTCCATCATATCATTGAGATGAGTTGGGGTTTGAATGTTGTGTCCTCGACGATCCTCGGTGTTATTATCCTGAAAAGTGAAAATGTCATTGTTAAATATTATGTCAAATCTTCTGGTAAGATCGAAATATGGAACTTGTGTACGAATAGGATGAGTAAGACCTTTGATGTTCCAAGAGAAATAGTCCTTTGTGCATCTCCACTTAGTCTACTGATCATGATCTGGTTTCAAATTATTGCTTGATCATTCATTGGTATAGAATTGTTTTCCTGATTGAAGTCCATGTTCTTCGGTTGGTTGCACACAACATAATTTTGACCGACATTTTGTAGAGAGTCATCGTCACCAGAATACGGAATGACATTGATCGATATCGTGTCGTTTCAACAATTATGTCCAACACTGACTAGTTGTTGTCCATGGATGCTACTATCTTGAAATTTCAAAACAATTTCTCATTGAATTATTGCACACAAAGATGAAATAATATTGTATCTAATACTACCTTATTTTGATCAAGGTCAAATGCATGGTTGTTGTCATGGATAGGTGAAACAATACCTTGGTTGTTTCAACAAAAATAGTTCCTACTGGACTAGACATTTGCAAACCGGTTTTGAGTTGATTTTGAAACCCTTGTTCTTCATTCCTTAACAATGCATTGTTTGCGTGGTTGTGTGAGTCATTCATAGTAGACTTGGAATTTGTTTCCTTTGTAGTTCCAAGAGAAATTGTTCTTATTCCACTGCTTCTTTCATCTATATTGGTGTTATCATTATGTACTGTTTCATTTTGATTTGTATGCATAGCTTCCTCGCGCTCATCAAATGGTCAATTCGGAAAATTGTTGTGAATAGTTATCTGAACATTGAACATGTATGTAAGTATATCTATATTGTACATATCAACACTTATTCAAATATAGACAACACCATGTAATCCTTATACCTCAGTGCCATGATTAGAAAAAGTTTCGCCAGAAGTATGATTTACAAAAGGTTCAATAATTTCATTCAACTTTTCGTTACAATTGTCGCTATATGTAGGCATTGATGATAGAAATTGACTTCGGTGATTTGATCTCCTCATTATATCAGATATGCTCTGGAATTTAGTGGGCTGGCCCTGAGAATCAATGACATTTGCAAAGGAATGACCATGATGTTCTCTTCTTTGTTTGTTAATTTGCTCACTATTCTCTTTGTATAATAAATGACGTTTCCTATTAATATCTTCCTTTTTTCTATTATAGTGTTTTCACGAGGATTCATTTTTTGTGTGATGCGATGTTTCCATCAAGTTCTTCTCACTGCTCCAATTATTATTTTTCTCTGACGACATATCTACATGAACATAAAAAAAATTAGCTAATGTCAAACCATATTAGTGAACAAAGTCATGTTATAGGTATAGCAAAAAGAAACACATACGTAAACGTTTTGAACTTTATTCAAATATTATCTTATAATATTTTTATAGCCGAAGATCGCCAAGATATAGACTAATATTGTACTCAAGTTTTGTATCCAAGAAAATAAAAAAAGATGGCATGTATGATAAATTTCTATTTCATAGAGGATGTAAATTGGCAAAAATCGGAAGAGATAAATCCAATAAGCAAGATAATGAAGTATTGAAGATCTCGATTTGCATAAGTACAAGTAAGTAACATTCCATATGTAGCATTGATTGCCAAAAATCTGGTAAAGTTTGTTGGGAAGAAATATTTTGAATAAGTATGATTAAGAACCATCCAAACGTGTCAACTTGCATAACATACATGCAAGTAACATGCCATATATGTTTATATTATCCCATTAAAAACACATCATCAATTGAATCCATGTTTGGGCAACTTAGAATGATGGATATGTTGTCTACAAGCTCAACAACACTTAGTTGTGTTGGATTTTCAAGTTTGGATAATGTAGAATCCAACATTCTATCCTCACTTACAAAATTAGAATGTGTGTCAATGAAGTCATAGAAACCAAAAGTAAGACGGTCAACAAAAAAACCAACTTCAATTATGTGATTGTTCAACCAAGAAGTTCTAAATGCTGGTTGCCACAAAAGTGCCTGGAAATGTTTAGAAATTGATCCTAACTGAGTCAATGTCGAAAAAGGAACCCACAACAAAATCAGTTCCAATATCTCCATTGGCAACAAACTCCAGATGGCAGGATCCATTTGTAGCTATATAACAAAACAATGAAAGAACGTATGATTATGAACAAAACCAATAAAATTGAAACAATATTTATTTTATACATTTTATAGATGCAACATAACTTCATTTGTTCACATTAAGCAACTACTCATTGACATGTGCTTTATGAGTCTTAACATCCAAAAGTGGATCTTAGAGTGATAAACGACATGTCAAAGATATGTATCCTATGCCTAACATCAAACAATAGAATGCTAAATGATAACCCTCAACTATTCATTTATAAATGTGAGTTCTACATCCAAATTTGTTTCTAGTTGGGCCACATATAGGTTAAACAAAACCTAAGGTATCATTTTCAGTTTTTTCATGATTATAAATATTGAGGTCATTGACATGTCATTTATCAGTCTAACATCCAAAATTTGGATGTACAAGAGGGGCCTCACCAATTAGCTGAGCACATGTCTCTTGACTTCTGACATCATGACACATCTCTCTCAAATGGTATTCATAAATTCATAATTTATGAATACCATGGGACTCTCACTATTCATTTATAAATGTAAGTTCTACATCCATATGTGTTTCTAGTTGAGCCACATACACGTTAAACAAAACCTAATGTCTCATTTTTAGTTTTCTCATGATTATAAATATTGAGGTCATTAACATGTCATTTATCAGTGTAACATCCAAAAATTGGATGTGCAAGAGGGGCGTCGCCAATTGGCTGAGCACATGTCTCTTGACTTCTAACATCATGACACATCTCTCTCAAATGGTATTCATAAATTCATAATTTATGAATACCATGGGACTCTCACTACTCATTTATAAATGTGAGTTCTAGATCCAAATGTGTTTATGAATTGATCTATCAATTGCAATTTTGAGGTCATTGACATGTGCTTTATGAGTCTAACATCCAAAAGCAGATGTTAGAGTGATAAACGACATGTCAATGTTACGTATCCTATGTCTAACATCCAACAATGGAATGCTAAATGAGAGCCCTCAACTATTCATTTATAAATGTGAGTTCTACATCCATATGTGTTTCTGGTTGGGCCACATACACGTTAAACAAAACCTAATGTCTCATTTTCAATTTTCTCATGATTATAAATATTGAGGTCATTAACATGTCATTTATCAGTCTAACATCCAAAAAATGGATGTGCAAGACGGGCCTCACCAATTGGTTGAGCACATGTCTCTTGACTTCTGACATCATGACACATCTCTCTCAAATGGTATTCATAAATTCATAATTTATGAATACCACGGGACTCTGGATTTAAATCTTCAGACAAAAACGGCAAATTACTCTTATTCATAAAGTGCAATTTTGACAATATCAAATTATGAAACGTAAACTATATATATATATATATATATAAGAATGTAGTCACAATCTTACACACAAAAATTACAAAGCATGAATCCAAAAATGACATAGTTTAGCATTTAAACATTTCCGTAATACATATCCATAAAGGGAAATTTCAACATAGTATTTTGAAAAAGACAATAGCTAAAACAAAAGTATGTAATATAAATAGGTAAGAGAATATATATATATGTATGTATGTATGTATGTATATTTAATTTTGTTGTCTTGCGTTTCTAATTTGGTCAATAAGTTCTTCTTGTTGAGCTAACGCTTCCCAAGCTCTCTCAAACTCTTGTCTTGTTATGGCTGTATTTAGTACCAAATTGAAAAGTTGGGAAGATATGGAAAACTGAGCCCCAAAACCATTGGGCAAATTTGGTTGGATTTGTTGCGGTATTGTCATGTTTGTTTCAAAATGCAAAATCTGGTGTGCATGAACAACAATGTTTATTAGCTTAGGGAGTGTTGTATAGTAATAATTCAAAGTTTAATATAGAAACACCGCCTATATTCTTAGAGAGAAAGAGAAGAAAGAGGAAAAGAGTAAACAACATAGATATATTTCATATAGATTGAAAAAAAGTCAACTTTGAAACTATATATTAAAACTATAGCCATTCATCTAAAAACAATAACAATTTCTGTAACATCCCCCTCGCACCTTTAATACCTAAGAGCGACTACGACTCAGAAAATGAAACATAAATGCATCCTCAAGGAGTAGAAAACCCTCATGAGAATGAGGTTACTCCCACAGCAAATTAATGAAGGGCACTTGAGACATTCTTCTTTGAAGAACATTATATGTATGGCTGGGATATACATTTGGGATATGTATTATCTAAATTACATGTA
>LPNX010443419.1:514907-572307 GCA_001517045.1 Pseudotsuga menziesii
CTTAGGGTAATAACTATTTAACTGTGGAGGCGTTATCGAAACGCTGGGACTTGCGTAGAATTTTGAGGAGATGTTATGGCTGAATTTAAGCTAATAACCGTTGATCATGAATGCCCCATTTTGGAGGCCTTATTTTCTGGCCTTGACTGAACGCTCATGGTGGCAGCTTACCAGGAATTCGTAAGCACGAATCATGGAATGACTAGGGTGGGGAAGAGAATAAATCCTCACTGTTGGGGGCAGTACGGCGGGGGGGATCAGCCTCTGCGCATTCATAGCATTGGAAGGAGCCATTCCAAACCCTGGTGGCATGTGTGAATTACTGCTGAGGAAGGGGGCTGCGCCCTAACCTCTGTGACTGGAGAAAACTGCGGAGTGAGTATGCTGATATGAATCTTACCTCCTTTCCTTTTATCGAACTTATGTTTATTATTGAATGGGAGTAATGAACCTTAGATGGATTCTATTACTTTTCCCTTTATTTGACTAGCAGAAAATATAAATCGTTGGGAGGCTTTCGTTTGGATAATGCATGCATGATTGAACTATGCTTTGGGTCTTGCATTGTTTTGTGAAAAATGAAGAGCACCGAAGCATCTTTTTGGTCTAGCTTTAGCTGCAACTCAAGCAACGTAAAATTTTAGTCTCGGTCTGCGAGCCTCGATCTGCATTTTTGTTTTGCCTCAAATCTGTTACCGTGAATAATTTTGATTTCCTCGTAGTGCTCCAACTGTGATAATCGCTGACTCATGCTCCACCTTTGCTTCAAGAGGATGGTATTCCTCTCTTATCACATTACGGCCTCCATCCATAAGCTGTATGTTGTAATAATAGTGTGGTTTCTGTAAGACATTGGAAGAATTCACATACTGTTTTTGAAAATGTCTTGAGAAGATCATACGTTCATACGATCTCCCTTGTGTAGAGTGATGCCTAAGCGACCTCCCAAGTGTAAGCTACGATCTCAATGAGATGGGTGTCTGTGAGAGATAATACTCCAAGCTCACACCTAAGAGCTGCTAAATGGAAAAAAAAGAAAACAAAATCCATTCTACAGAGAAACTTATAGTTGTAAAAACCCACGCCATCACTCAACTACGCGAAGCATGATAGTTGGGATGAACCAGCGAACGTTGGAAGTTGAATGGAAGCTGAGGACTCCCGCTCTCACTCAATCGGGTGGGAGGCAATATGATTTTTATCCATTACTGCAATTACATCATTGAGAAATACAAAGGAAAACCCTAAGTCGTAGTGTGAGTAGATTCTTCCCAGTGATATATTGCTGCTTGAAGTTGCCTGAATGTTTGAATTATGAAGTTGCCTGAATGTTGTATGATATATTGGACTTATGAAGTTGAACCATATAAGTTTGGAAAACCTGGTATGAGTAGTTTCTTCCTGGTGAAATATTGGTGCTTTAGGTTGCCTGAATATTCTATGAAACTGGAACTATGAAGTTGAACCATCTGTTTGGATTTGCTGTGTAAGTAGTTTCTTCCTCGTGAAATGTTGTTTGAAATTGCAACCACAGAAAGATACTCTTGAGACTGTCCATCACATTGGCTGCATAAAGATTTGACTTGTTGAGGTTCGAATTTCTTCCTTTTTCTTCCATACCGTTGCAAGAAGTGTGTTGAGGTCTGTGAGGAGTTGTGTTGGCATAAGAAGGACTTGAACGACCTACAAAGTATGAGACTCCTCATGTCATAAGTATATTTCTAATATGTAATAACTCTACTACTTCAATAAGATTTTTGTAGGGTTTTCTCTAGACTGCATTGGCTATTGGAGCTACAACCTGCCAGTGAGGAACCAACACCCCACCCCCATTATTTTGCTGTAAGATATTCATAATAGAGTGACTTTGGTGTTATTAAAATAATAACAGCCTTTACGCTTTCAAGAAGATGTGGGCCTAGAGGTAGAAATCCAAGGTGATATCTAAGGAGATTCGACCTATGCTGTGTGTTTATTTCATACTTTGAGCTTACTTGGAAAGACAGAAGGTCGACTTAGTCCTAACTAAGGTTTGTGGCTTACGACTGAGGTTACTAGTTGGACCAAGAGGCTCATTGTTCATATCTATCTGAATACTAATATAGGGGCAGATCCTACCTACTACTAGTTATGTTTGTGTTCTTATATTTGAATGCAATTTGTCTGATTTGTATTGTAATGTACTGAAAGGTGTTTAGACATAAGGTGAATGTGGCAAGTTTATACTAATGTATTATTTGATATGTGCCATTTAGATTTGCTTCAGCCTTATGATGTTCATTGAAGTAGTATTATAACGTAGCTTGGTTTATGCTGTCTATTGACTAGTTCAATAATGAAGAATGGCTAGTAATTAGTGGCTCAGCGGGAGGAGTCTCCATTTTTGTAAGATCCTGGATGTTATGATATACATACGGGACTTACTGGAGAGAACCCACGGGTCTCTTTGTGGTTTCCTTTATTCTCCTCAAGGAAAGCTTCATAACGGTTTTAAGAATAAGAATTTTATAAATAGTTATGGGTGCCAGAATGGAGGCCATGCTTACTCTAGAAGCTTATCCGAAGATGTTTTATTATGTAGGCCTCAGGATGAGGTTTCCTATTATTTTGTATGAGAAGCTGATGACACATCACTTATGATGTAGATTGTACACCTTGATCGGTGACATAATTTTATGAATAAAGAGGTAAGCCCAACTTTTGGTGGACATAGCCTCGTGGACGAGGTGAACCACGTAAGCCTGTGTCTCTTCTATGTTTCACCTCATGTTGTCTTATTTCCCTCTCTGTGCATTTATGTTTAAATATCTTTTGTTTCCTCCATGTTATTTATGTACATATGAACCTGCTGGGAAAATGGATTGCATTACCGTAAAGGAAAAAGGGTCAAAGAATGTTATTTTTATCATAATGTTTCATTGTATGCATACTAAATTCATTTTCGGGTCACTTTGATGATGTAATGCTGGTGAGTGTACAAATAATGTTGGAGTTTATATTAAAGAACAATTGGCAAACAATTGTTTTACAATGCACACGGTTGTTGACATAATGGATATGAAATTTCTTGTAAAGTTTGCGCTAACAGGTTGAACCCCCTTCGTAATAATAAAGGAACAAAAAGAAAAAAAAAATCTTTACCACTTTTCCGCACACTTTGGCATCAAGGTATCAGAGGGGCACTAAAATTTCCATAAAAAGGAATTATTTCTTAGTAACACATGTATTGATGTCTTATTTTATAATGTTTTTATTGTTGAAGACTGCAAAGATATAAACTAATATTGTAATCATGTTTTGTATCAAAGAAAATAGAAAAAAATTGGCAAATGAAATAATATATTGTTAAATATTAGCAATATGTCACAACTGTTGTGCCTACACTTGATCGAGTCGTAGTCACTGTTCTAGCAGGAGATCATTCATTGATAGCTTTAGTTTGCGGGAAGATCCATTTACATTTTCCAGGTGAAAACAAAGTCCAATATATATTGCTAAAACATTTTAAAATTTAAAAATACTTATTTCCATTATAAAATAGTTTATATATATATAAACGACCATTTTGAGAATCTGGTTTTGAAAATCAAAGTTGACTCGGCTTATATATAAAATAAGTTTATATATATATATATATATATATATATATATATATATGATATGCTAAAACGTTTTAAAATTTAAAAATACTTATTTCCATTGTAAGGTTATAATTCTGACCATACTTATTTCCATTGTAAAGTTCTAATTTTGTCCATTTTGAAAGACTGGTTTTGGTATAAATGTAAATATGAAAGAGTCTATGTATATCAATATCATGACTAAATAGATGTGAGGATGGAAATGATAAAATGGTAGGCATGTTTGAAGGGACAACATGTTTTTTTTAATATTAAAAAGCTTATACCACTTAGTGAATGTTGAGCCGTTAAATGAATTATTGGTTGTATCTTCTATGTACCTCCATGGTTTATAGTTTATACTGCAATGCAAGGATAATCCTGTTGAGAATTGGGCAAAGCTTTAGGGTTGGGGTGGTTGCCACTTCTACATGGAAAATGCATTATAGTTTATGGTTGTATCTTCTATGTACCTCCATGGTTTATAGTTTATACTGCAATGTGAGGATAATCCCGTTGAGAATTGGGAAAAGCTTTAGTGTTGGGGTGGTTGCCACTTCTACATGGAAAATGCATTATAGTTTATACTGCAATGCGAGGATAATCCCGTTGAGAATTGAGAAAAGCTTTAGTGTTGGGGTGGTTGCCACTTCTACATAGAAAATGCAACCAAGAGATATAACCAAAAAAATCAATCATTCTTAAAGCTCTCTATTAGAAGTCTCCACTATTTCATGCTTTTAAATGATGTCTAATAAATAATATTTATACACAAAGTAAATTAACAAATGTAAACGACATATCTAAATATAAAAATAATAAATTAAATTAAATTTGATAGAAAAAACATATCTAAATATAAACATAGTAATAAAAAAGAAATTGGATAGAAAGAAAATATAATTTAAAAAATTAAAAATTTTAAAATGATTATATATAAATATATTTTGAGTTTTTTGAAAAGAATATAATATTAATAATTATAAAAATAAAAAAACCATAAATAAATTTTGAGTAACACCAAACACAAACACATAACATAATGTTAAACCATTTTAATATTTATAAAAAATAATGTTAATATTTCAATATTTATAAAACACAAAGTTGAGTGTATATACAAAATATAACTTATAAATATAAATAAAATATGAATATTATACAAAAATATAACTCAAACATAAATAACACTAACTCATTTAAATTTGATGATACATTCATGATCATGTGAATGATGAAGAAACACCATTTAAATGTCATATAATGAAGGAGTCTAAGTGGTTGAACATTGAAGAACCCAAAAATAGAATTTGATAGAAAAAAACATATCTAGATATAAACATAGTAATAAAAAAGAAATTGGATAGAAAGGAAATATAATTGAAAATTTTTAAAATTTAAACCATTTTAATATTTATAAAAAATAATGTTAATATTTCAATATTTATAAAACACAAAGTTGAGTGTATATACAAAATATAACTTATTATAAATATAAATAAAATATAAATATTATACAAAATATAACTCACACATAAATAACACTAATTCATTCAAATTTGATGATCCATTCATGAACTATTTGATATGGTTTATTAAAATATTTGTACAAAATATAACTTATAAATATAAATATTATACAAAATATAACTCAAACATAAGTAACACTAATTCATTTAAATTTGATGATCCATTCATGATCATGTGAATGATGAAGAAACACCATTCAAATGTCATATAATGAAGGAGTCTAAATGGTTGAACATTGAAGAACCCCAAAATGGAATTTGATAGAAAAATACATATCTAAATATAAACATAAACATAGTAATAAAAAAGAAATTGGATAGAAAGGAAATATAATTGAAAATTTTTAAAATTTAAACCAATTAAATATTTATAAAAAATAATGTTAATATTTCAATATTTATAAAACACAAAGTTGAGTGTATATACAAAATATAACTTATAAATATAAATAAAATATAAATATTATACAAAATATAACTCAGATATATATAACACTAATTCATTTAAATTTGATGATCCATTCATGATCATGTAAATAATGATTGAAGAACCCATGTTTATATTTCCTAAATGATGGGAAATACTCCATGTTTATATTTCAATTGAATACATCAACTATAAGGTCTAAATTGTATATTTGTTAAAACCATATCAAATAGTTTTATTAAAATATTTGTACAAAATATAACTTATAAATATAAATATTATACAAAATATAACTCAAACATAAATAACACTAATTCGTTTAAATTTGATGATCCATTCATGTGAATGATGAAGAAACACCATTCAAATGTCATATAATGAAGGAGTCTAAGTGGTTGAACATTGAAGAACCCAAAAATGGAATTTGATAGAAAAAAACATATGTAAATATAAACATAGTAATAAAAAAGAAATTGGATAGAAATAAAATATAATTTTAAAATTTTAAAATTTAAACCATTTTAATATTTATAAAAAATAATGTTAATATTTCAATATTTATAACACACAAAGTTGAGTGTATATACAAAATATAACTTATAAATATGAATAAAATATAAATATTATACAAAATATAACTCAAACATAAATAACACTAATTCATTTAAATTTGATGATCCATCCATGAACTATTTGATATGGTTTATTTTATTCATTTTCTTTTCATATAGTTGTCAAGAAAAAGATATTACCCAAAAAATCAATCATTCTTAAAGCTCTTTATTAGAAGTCTCCACTATTTCATGCTTTTAAATGATGTCTAATAAATAATATTTATACACAAAATAAATTAACAAATGTAAAGGACATATCTAAATATAAAAATAATAATAAAAATAAAATTTGATAGAAAAAAACATATCTAAATATAAACATAGTAATTAAAAAAGAAATTGGATAGAAAGGAAATATAATTTAAAAAATTAAAAATTTTAAAATGATTATATATAAATATATTTTGAGTTTTTTGAAAAGAATATAATATTAATAAGTATAAAAATAACAAAACCATAAATAAATTTTGAGTAACACCAAACACAAGTTCATTAGTTGGCCTGCATGAATATATAACCTTCTATATTCCTATCGGCGTAATTAAGACCAGCCCTTCAATCTTGATCCCTAATCATGAACATAAGCTCGAAAGCGACAAGTGGATCGAGGTTTACATCCACTGCATTTGCCATTAATGCCGAGGTTTATCGATTGACGGCGGGTGACCTCCTAGACTGTCGGCAAGGGGAAACTTGTTGAAGGCTTGTTGATTTGCACGTCATTTAAAATGGGGTTTTTAATTTTTGTCATTTCGACCTGTACCAGCCTCCAAGATATTGGTTCATGAGTCCTCGCCCCTGTCTGAGCCTCTCATGGCTGTTGGTAATTTTACTGAAGTCATCAACGACGGGAGTTTTTTAGGCAATCATAAGGCACAGTTTCCTCTGGATGTCAAGATTCATCATAATCCTTTGGCTGAGGGTTCTGTGAAAAGCAAAGGCAATGGATTATTGAAGGGTTGGCTTGTAGAAGGGGTTGCAAATGGTGGTAATTTTCTTGGGGGTTCCGAGTATAGCCATTATGGTCAGAGAAATATGGTGGTAGTTGGCTTGGGTGGGACTCTGGAGGAATGACAATTATCAGAGTGCTAACGAGGGTCCCATGAGAGATAACATTAATGTCATCAAGGATGTTCAAGGGGATTCCTTAACGTGCCTTAAGCTAGGAAAGCGGCAGCATTTTGGAGACTCTGCAAATCCGGCTAAGGTAATTAATCTAATCACTAGTAATAGCACTGGCGATTGCGTTTATAAGACCGTGCAACCTCCCCATTGTCAAGTGGAAGGATGCAACGTAGTGTTGGCAAATGCAAAAGAATATCACAAGAGACATAAAGTCTGTGAAATGCATTCCAAAGCCCCCAAAGTCATTGTTCTGGGTACCGAGCAAAGCTTCTGTCAGCAGTGTAGCAGGTAACTAACCAGGAGACGGTTGCACCTCACTGTTTTTTTTCCTAAGTAGGTCAACATGGATCCATACATACTAAGTATATAATTTGATAATACACATGAATAATTGGGTGTTGTGGTCCCTATCTAGATTCCATGGCATAGCAGAATTTGACGACGCAGACAGAAGTTGCAGGAGAAGGTTGGCGGGATACAATGAACGTCGGAGGAAGAACTCGTTAGATTCATTGGCCAACTCTTGCAGCCAAGGTAATTTTATATAAATTTGCTTTTCCTGTTACTGTAAGGCGGAGATGTACATGCATTCAAGCACAAGTTCATTAGTTGACAACCTATTACTTTTTGAAGACTATAGTTTTATATTTGTCAGAGGATAATTCTCTAAATTGGCCTTGTGAAACTTTCAGATGATGACTGTGCAAAAACCTCCATTGTTTATTCTTCAGGTCTGCATCTTTTCGATACTTTATCAATTTCTCAGTAATCTCAAAACATTCAGCTTTGGTTGCTTCTGCGTCCCCTATAGATTTTATTTTATGACTGAAGCTTCGGAGTTCTAGCATAGGCTCCCTCTTGTTTTGAATTTCTTCAATGCCATCAAGAATGGTCTCTTAAGTGAGCACATTTTTTCATCCTCAATCCATACTTCCGAATTTATAGCCATAGATTGAACTATCCGGCTTGACCATCTGTTCTGAGTTCCTTTTTTATTATAAATCTTAAAGCGTCTGAGCAATTGTAGACTTATTCCCCAATCAAATAGATTGAACACAATGTAGGCAGGGATATGCATTCACTTGTGCAATTTTACATTCCCATTAAAATGACAAATCCCATTTTGCAATTTAATTTTTTGTTTTTAATTTTTGTTATCAAGAAAATAAAATGTACAATTTATTTATTACTGTGATTTGAAATGTAAGCTTTTTGAAAGCCCTTCATCAATGAAGGCCTGCATGAATATATAGCCTTCTATATGAAATTAATACCAGCCCTTCAATCTTGATCCCTGATCATGAACATAAGCTAGAAAGCGACAAGTGGATCGAGGTTTACATCCACTGCATTTGCCATTAATGCCGAGGTTTACCGATTGACGGCGGGTGACCTCCTAGACTGTCGGCGAGGGGAAACTGCTAATTAATTTAAAGGAGGCTTGTTGATTTGTTTCTTTGAATTTGGCTTTCATTTTAAAGGAGGCTTGTGGATTTGTTTCTTTGAATTTGGCTTTGATTTGATCCCTAGCTGTTTCATTAATCCTTGTTCCCAAGAAATGAATCATTCTTAATCAGAGCGACCCGAGGCATATTTTATGGCTACCTGTGAGGGCGATGTAATTTCGGAATGCAATGTGGACTCTCTTGGAGTGATTGTCAAGGTTGTCATAATTATACGAATAACTCTTCACTTATCCCCAGCTGTTTCATTAATTCTTGTTCCGGTTAGAGACTTTCAGCCTGGAAAAAATAAATTAATAGTTCTTTTCAGCCAAGAGACCGACGCGTCAAGAGGGTAATTTATCAGAGCGACCCGAGGCATACCCGAGGGATATTTATATTTCCAAAAGCAGAGACTGCATAAATCTACACAACAAACCTACAGGGTTTTGAAAAAATAGGTATCTTGTACAAAGATGTAGTATATGTTTCTGAATCCTATATTCACAATCGCCCCAGGCCATAAGATGTAGTATTTATTTCATGTCAACGGCTTGAATGTGCAGCATTCAGACTTCCTAAAGATTTGAAATGATAACGCTAAGCTAAGATTTATGCCCTTTAGGGTTTTGAAAACATACGCCGAACTTGTTTATGGAGCTTACCTCTAAAGATTGCATTTAATAGACTGTTTAAAAAGGAATTATACATTCAATCAATATAGGATAATATAGCTTACTTGTGATTCGAACTACAATACTGCTCCAATACTTTACATGAAACTCCAATACTGCTCCAACAGTTCACAGGAAACTCCAATACTACTTCAATACTGCACAGGAAATTGATAATTAGACTAATAAAACATTGCAACCAAATATTGTTCATGCTTAAAAGAAAAAAAAATGAAAATAGAGTTACGTGATAGTTACGCGGTTCGGTTTGGTTGTCCTACTTCTTATATAGTTGTCAAACCCCATGAAGCAGAGCGAGTGGAGCTACACGCGTCGTTCAATCCCAGAACTATAACTGAACTCTAACTGAACTATACGCGGAATGACTCCATCCTGCCACCCATGAGTCATGCTTCGCAAGGGGAGCTACATGCGTCGTTCAAATACCGGAACTATAACTGAACTCAAACTGAAATCTACGTGGAATGACTCCATCCTGCCACACATTTAATTATTAAATACACTCTTGAATCCCTAGTTTAAAGATCTGATGACAATCAAATAGATCCTAACTATACAAATGTCAGACTATGGTGAATCTTGACGATCCGCTCGAGCAAGAGCAAGTCCGGCTCCCAAAATATCAAATATATACGCCTATAGGCGTAAAAATTATAATATAAATACCATAGACAAAAATGACAAGGGGAGGCAAAACTACGAAATAGAAATTATAGATGCACATCCTGCACCACCAAATTACCCATTCTCCACGGTAAGCGTCAGCGAAAACAGATCAACATCAACATCAGAGGACAATGAGAATCTACAAAGGAGTGAGACAGCGCCGGTGGGGTAAATTCACGGCTGAAATCAAAGACCCCGCCAGGAAGAGCAATCGAGTTTGGCTGAGCCCTTGCATAAAATGAAGCCCCTACATAAGGATACGGTGTAGTAATTGACCTGTGTTGTATATAGTTGTTCCTTTATAGGATATCTTATATATATATATATATATATATATATATATATATATAAAGAAAAATTTATAACAAGTGTCATTAGTCTTAAATGAATAAGCTAGTGAGCATATTAATGTGTATAGTTGCCACATCTCCACCATATTCTTAAGAATCGATACCCTCCTCCTTTGTAGGCATAAATAACATCTATGTCAAATGGATGTAGCTTGGGTGGTTGGGATGAATGAATGTTACCCTCCCCACTCAGGTTCTACTCTTGTAAGTGACATGATGCTCTTGTGGAGCCCTTTGTAATAAATGTTGTGAATGATGAGCTAACCATACCTTTGAATATGAGGCACATAGTTGCATTTTGTTAACAAGTGTCGTAATCACTGAATGTTTTTTGTGGGTTAAACAACTGTCATCTATGCATGTTCTTTACAAAATTCCTCTCCTGGGATGAATACCACTTTACAAACAACCACCTAGAATCCTAGCAGAGCGCACATAGAGGTTCAAAACGAATTCTCAGGTATGTCAGATCATCTAAAGCAAATGAGCCCACAATTTATTGTTTTGTTTAAATCCATTCAGGAATATGAAAAAAAAAACCATCGCTTTATATATCATTTTTCCTTACAAGAAAATATCATCTTCACTAGTGTTTTCATTTATTGAGCGAAGACGAGGACCTATACAGCCGCTACAGGACACATAGGAGCCGAAATTGCATCCACCCGATCCACCCATGTCTATTGGCATATCGCGGCATGTGCAAACAGAAGCTGAAGGTCGGGCAATTGTCATGTCAGGCCTGGAAAAACTCCAAAGATTATTATTCAAAAAATTAGTTTTTCCAAGGATTATTATTCAGAAGATGTAAACTCCAAAGATTATTATTCAAAAATTGTAGTGTTTCCAAGGATTATTATTCAGAAGATGTAAACTCCAAGGATTATTATTCAAAAAATGTCCTAGAGATTGAGATTTTAAGAAAGTAGAAACTCTTTAAAGAATTTGTTAAAAGGAAGATTGAATATTGGAAGTTATATAATGTTTTACCACACAGAAATAATGGGAAAAAGATGATTTTAAGGAAGTAGCTGAAACGTAAAAGTGATGTTTTTAGCGAATTGACTACAACATAGTGGTGTTACAGTAAAAAGAGTATTGCTTTTCTTGTGTTGTGTTGCGTTGTGTAGTTTTCCTCCTCCTTCTGAGAAACCAGAAACTAGTGTCCAATCGTTGTATGTTCTTGCTCTGTTACTTCTGCAATGGGTTCTTTTGTGTCACCCGGCGGTGATGGCAAAACAGAGAAGGCCGTGAATAATTTGGGTCTGCCCTTAGCACTGTTAGTAAATTTCTGGGTAACTTTTCATGTTGTTTGGTAAATTCTCCATAAAAAATGGTTTTCTCTTTCTGTTATCTCTTTCTCTTCTTTCTGTTATCTGTTATTTAAATGGAGATAACAAGCTCAACATCTCTTTATCTGTTATATGTTATTTGCCACTCGTTGTTCTCACTGCCGAAGACAGACAGGCTTCTCAAAAATCTGGATATGACTTCAGTTAGAACAAACAGACGAACTTCCCTTAACACAACTACACTACAGGTAGGGAGATATTCATGCATGTCGTTCCCTCCAAAGTGAGTTCAAGATTCTATTAATTCATATACTTGTGATGATCCTAATCATCTGTTGAAGATTGGAGTTGAAGGGTTCTATGGAGCTTCCAGTCCAGAAAAAGTTGTATTCAACCCTAACAGTTTTCAGCAAAATCAGGCACATAATTCATAAGGAAGCACCAAGCGTTGGGCATTGATTTTTCCTCTGTACATATTTTTCCTCTGATCTGTCAGACGGCGCAGTGGAGATTAGAGCCGCGGAGAACATTAATATGTTGGAGTTCATTCGCCACCATTTGCTGGACCCTTGCATATGCTCACGCCGCTTTTAGAATCCGCGGAGCCAAGGCTATCCTTAACTTCCCCCTTCGTGGCTCTGCGATCCAGCCATCGGATGCCTGCCAAATGGCCCTCTCTATGCCCTACGATCTGTCCATCCGATAGCTGCACTGAACCCATCGAATCCAAGAGCTCAGCAGTTGGATCCTCCGTTCTGGCCAAAGCTTTCGGACGACGTGAGTTGCCTTGGGACTCAGACCCATTACAGCACCTTCTCTCAGTACAATGTGCAGCAATCTGTTCTTGGGTTTGCTCCTGCTTGCGACTGTTCAGTCCATAAATGAAGCCGGAATTGAATTATTTGCCATTGAAGTCTCCATTCCACAATGAAATTAAACTATTTTCGATTGGAGTCTTTCACTCACACTGAAATATTTGAATTATTTTGTGTCTAATAATGCGGTTTGGTATTCAATAATAATAATCCTGGTCCTTCCAGCGGCGCTTAGGAATCCTTCTCCAGGCTTATTTGGAGCTTTCTTGGCACTTGGCTTTGCAGCCGCACCAGGTTAGGTTGCTTTGACCCATACCATAAAGGACAGGTTCACAATCTTTGGATGTTTTAGAACTGCCGGTTACCATGGCGGTGCTTCAAAAACTTGCTGTAGAAAATTCACATATTAAAATAATATGATCATTATTAATTTTATAGATTTCAAATTTTACAAAATATTTTTTTAATAAAAATAAACCAATAAATTTCATTTTTCACATTAATATAATAATATATAAATGATATAAATATTTACATAAAAATTTTAAAATCTATAGTTTTTATAATTGTTGTAAATATTACATATTAATTTATGAAATATAATTAGATTATGTAAAAAATGTAAATGACATTTTATACCATATTAATATTAATAAAATATTATGAAAGTTGAATATTAAGTATTAGTTTTATTTTTATTTTATTATAATATTTTGTAATTTTATTTTTATGTTTATGTAATAAAATATATATATATATATATATATATATATATATAGTTTGAAATAGAATATTTTTTAATTTATAAAATTTATATATTTTTTGAAATAGAATATTTTTTTAATTTTTTAACTTATGGTGATATATGAATTTGATCAACTTTATAATGATATTTAATATTATAATAATATTTAGAAAACAATAAAAAGTAAGCATATTTTTTTATAAATTTTAAAATGTAATAACATTTTATTTATGTAAAAATATAAATGTTATTTTAGTTATTAAGAATATATATCAATCAATTTTTATGTACATTTAATCTTATACCTTATGTTTTCATATATATATATATATATATAAACAAATAAAAAAAAAACCATACATTTGTTAACAAAGTGTCTTTCAAACATGTGTCCCATGTGTTGGGCTCCAATCCACTAGTGTAGATTAAACCTTGAGTTTATGTCAATCGGAGTTTGTAGACTTAGAGGCATATCCAAATATAAGGACTCAAAGCTAGACCTAACTAGAAATCTAGTTTGCCTATGAAATAAACCTATTGAAAGCTTAGAATGTTGACTTGAAAATACAAAAACTCATTTACAGAAGCAACTTCATTTGATCTTTTAGTTACACAGCAATTCATATGTGAAATCTTTTGAGATAATAAAAAAAAACAAATTAAACCTAACCCTAAAATATGGATCACAAGACTCTGCCTATTACTTCAACATTGAATAAGCAATCAAACATTAATTTCCCTTACAGGAAAGCATTCACAATGTATAACTGTTCTCAATACTTCGTCATTGAATAAGCAAGCAATGTACATCGATTTGATATTGAGATAATAGTCTGAACCATTCCTACAGCATGTAACTGATGAAGTAACAGAGTTTATAAAACTTATTCAAACAATCCAACTCGTTCTGGAATAGTTAAAATGAAGAAATCGAATTCTACAGGAAATAAGACATACCACTAGCAACAATATGAAAAAGGTGTGCAGACTTGGCAAAGGGGGCCCTCCAATGCCTCGTTTACACACGCAGAGAGAGAAATTCTGGGCATGTGGGAGCCTCACCTATAACCACCTGGACCCTACGTAGACCTAGACCTTCCATACTCTAAACGCCATTCAAAGAACACCCACCACAATCCCATACCAACATGGCTAAGAGTCTCTTCCTAACTTGTTCATTTCGTTGCAGTTGATCTCTCGTCTACGGACCTTCCATAATACAGGTTGTCGATAATCACCATCAACATCGTTAAAGGATAGCCATGTGTGTAACACTTTACTCCATCATTATCTTTCGTCCATACCCTCACCACCATCATGAACACCATCACCATGACACTCTCCACAAGCGACGACCTTGTTATCCCATTATTCCGACTTGTTTCCATTCTCCTCTCTTTCCCTTGGCAGATCACCAAGTACATATTAACTCAAAGCCTTGTCTTGCTAAATCCTCCATGCATTAAACTGATTACCCTCATCGCATGCATGACCTCGGCCTTTCATTGCTTATTAAATGGTTAGGTGGTGAGTTGTGGGTTGAGTCTCCCATCGCCCTAATAGCCGCCTCCACCCTTTTGTACACCCGCATCCATGTTTGCAGTTCATGATTTCCAATGGAAAAACATGTTTGATTGATGTATGTGGCAACAATCCTTGACCACTCTGAGTCAAGACTATCATCTAATTGAGAGACATCACTATTTCCCAATTGGTCAACCACTTTATTTACGAATCACCTAACATGTGAGTGAAGGAGTGAAAGTCGCTTGACAATTTAGAGTTTGAAAGATTTCAACGGGCTTTTCATTTTTCAATTATAATCTCTAGTTACTGGACAACTTGCTAATGAGATCCCCATGCCAATTAGGGCCCCATGGCGCAATTTCTAAAACTTGTTAAGGACAATTTCGGGGTCTCATTCCATAATAAGCTTGGTGTAGTCATGCCTATAGGTAATGAGAAGGCCTTGATTGAGAGCCTACAACTTTGCACCATTGTTTATTTTCTACCGAGTGCGCTTGTGTAAAGTCAAATGTGTAACACTCTAGTTTCGACCCCAATTGCATTAAATTATATGTTATTTGTGTAAAGTCAAATAGCATATTAAATCATGGTGTGGAGCTCAAGGCAAAGGCCCCGCCATGGATTTAGCATTTTACGTTTCGGAAATTAAAAATCGATGCCGATGGTATTTCGTGCTAGACCGACACATTATAATTTGGACATCATGTACATATGCAATTTAATTAAAGTACCCACAACCAGCTATGTCAATGCAACATTAAAGAGATGGGGGCATGATTTCCTAAGGAATAGGGGGGGTATTCAAACCCTTGAGCCAATGGGAAAAAGCCAAATGTCAAAGGGAAAACCCATCAAGATGTCAACTACTCATTTTTTCTTCTTGTGCCAATCATTTATTTCTGCCAGAAGTGGTTGAGTTAGTTAATGCTTGGGGATGGGAAGAGTATGGCAGTCCAAATTCGAATTGGAGAAGCCATCAAATTTTGGAAAACATGTTTTGACTTCCTAGGAATGTAAAAACCCAAAAACGTCTGCCCATTCCATCATGCATTCACGTCCTCTTTTCCTCATGTGTTTCTCTGGAGCTCTTGGGCATTTTTCCTCATGTTGTAGCAATTTCCTTGTTTTCCCCATGGCTGGGAAGTTGCTTTGTTAATGTTCAGTGGATGTGATCTCTCCTATACGATTTTCTATTGTTTCCTCCTTCATACAGTTGGGAGAATTCATTTTTGGGGTTGCACAGTCAATGGGCGAATAGACCCACGAATTGGGGGATTGAAGGGGTTGTTTTTTCCCACGTGAAGCCCATAGAGCGTTTCTGAAATGAATTGCTCACCCTGGGTCATTTTTTTCCATTCACCATTATTGAATTTGGTTCCCATGATGTTTTTGTCCATACCCAGAACTTGTATTTTGTTGTGTAGTGCATCCTTGTGTTGGCTTGGTTGAGTAATTCCAAGAATCCATCTGTTAGTGGGATGACTGTGTTTGGATGTGGTTATTGGATTGATTGTGGGTGTATGGTATTGCTATATGTGAGTCTGTGTTCCCTAGTTCCTTGTGGAAAAATGCCCATCTTGGGGGTGGTAGTGGTGCTGAGAGATTGAGGAGCACACTGGCCTATGGTTGGGTGGAACATTGCAAGGACATAGCTAATTGTGGGGAAGCTTCTTCTCAAGACAAGTATTTTCTTGTGTTTAACCTCTGCAATGTATTTGCTTTGTAAATTATTCATGAACATGTGGAATGCTTGAACAAGATGAATGTTGCATGTTTTATGAGTTATGAAAAGCATGAATGTGTTGAATGAATGAGTATTGCTTCCATTGTGTATTTACATGTACAATGCTCCTGATTATGTATTTTATGTTCAAATAATTTTATGTTATGATCATGGGGCTAGATTTGCCTGTTTGACAGCAACAACAGTGATGGTCGTTTCCTCTCCATCATCGGGATGAGGGGAGGGGACGTGACAAAATGATATGGAAAGTATTGTCCCATAAGACATTACCAACACCAACAAATCTTGGGTTACCTATGGATGACCATCAAAATTTAGCTTAATGAATACTACAGTGTGGGGAGACCAACGTCTTGGAGACAAGGAAGAGGGAGAGAGAGTATGTGACAGAGGGAATGCAAGATATATGAGGAAACCATGATTGTAGGATTGGTCTTTTATTTTATGGGAAATATTTTTCAGCCTCCTACCAAGCAACAACATTGATCGTCTCAATTATTTTTTTTTCTTACATGGAGCCAAACCTAATATTCAGTCATTTTGGAGTCCCTAAAAGTTATGTAGTTTTTTTCTTTCCATATTTCCCAACGAGTGAATCCTTAGAGAAGTTTCCAGATTATATTTAGGATTTTATTTTTGAAGGAAATCGACATCCATGACTCAATGTTAGCCTTGATACAATCTCTCTAATGATTTAAAGCTCAAAGAGTTTTGGCTCCCCTATCCTAGATCAAGGATGATAATGTATAAAGGTTGATAAGATTGAGAGTTTCCTCCTCCTTATCACATAGGGGACATCGTGATGGGCCCTCAAATCCTCATTTTTCAATTTTATGCTAGGTTAGAACTCAAATTTTGGCCACCAACCAGAGGAAGGTAGAGACTTTACGCGACAAGTTCTAAGTCATTATCTACTTCCAGATACTCCTCTTGTCTTCATCACCATTCTAAAGGAGAAGGGAGTAGGATTATTTTAGATTGAAATTTCCTTTCTACTGGAAGCCCCATCTAAGAATGTCTTGGACATCCATAATTTGAATACTTCAAAGGTCTAGTTCATCATTATGAGCTTCCCTTTCTGACATGTTCTCCTGAAGTTCCTATTTTTCCAAGGGAATCCAAATTTGAGAAAGTTGTGGAGAAACATTTCCAGTCTATTACTGATGGATTCTAGTGGCATTCCTAATCAGGAATTGATCACATATTGATGCCCACTGGGGATCCAAATATCCAAGATGAGCACAGACTAAGTTGTATGGTTGAGGCTTAATGATGGTTTGTCCTTTAGTTTTCAATTGTTCATAAGAGACATATTTTTTCTATGATTGGTAGGAGGGATTTTAAAAACCATTCCAGAAATAGACAGTCACTAAGATTGATTTTACATAGGATTATTCCTTTTGCCACTCGTGAATATGGTTGGTGATGCGAGTGGCCATAGTGGCCATATTTTGATGGTGTCACAAAAGAATTTGACTCCTTTGTCATAATTAACAAGTAATTTGAAGAACGTAAAAACGTAAGATGTTAACGATACAAAGTTTAAGTGCATTGCATAAGATTTTATCTTACTACTATGAAGGTATAACATTCAAACAAATTTAATGGAATGGATCATGTGCAATGTTATTCAAGGAAAACCATAAAGGGAAAGACAAAATTTGGTTTTCCATATCCTCTCTGATGTTGCCTTCAAATTTTGGGATGTTAGAAGGGATTTTGGTGAGCATGGGAGGCATCGATGCATCATGATGGATCGGATCATTTGTTATTTGAGTCAAATTAGGGAGACTTAGACTATCTCTAAATCGTTCAAGATGCAAGGTGCATCCATGTTGGTTTTTACATTTCATTTACATTGGTATTTGTGTTTGTATTGGTATTGATGTTGAGATCAGTGGGATTATTTTGGTTAGCTTCCATAAAATGTTAAATGTTGGACTAACTAGTGGGGTAAAGGCTCTAGGTGACAAAGGTGAACATGGATTAGGATATCCTAAATCCAATTATATTGAGGAGGGATTAGGTGGTGAGGGAGGTTGATGCCATTCAATTCTCACACATTCAGGAGGAGTGATAACATGGATAGGGATCCCAAGAGTGGGGTTTATACCCCAAATTATTTGACTGCGTCTAAGAGATACATGGGGTGCACTCTTAACTAAGTGTTATAAAATATCTACCCCAAACGATACCTCTAAGCTGATAAGCTAATGAGGTATATGCAAATAAATTACAATTACTTATATGATAAACTTAATTGAAATCAAGTGTAAAGTTGGCACAAAAAGTGGCCTAATCAAATAAAGAACTAACGTAAAACAAGATACCCTATAAAATAAAAATGAATCATTGGTCCTAAAAAATAATGACTAAAAATTATGTGAAAATAAAGAAAATACTCTTCAATTTTTCCCTCAACAAGTGGTATAGAAAGGTCCATGAGCTAGGGACAAGTAGAGAGTGGAACAAAGGCCTTCCAAACACTCCATCTTATGGATGTCATGTCCACCAATGAAGTGAGTGAATGTATGAATGAGACATTTATAGTGAAGGAAATTGAGAGCAACTCTAGTTAGTTGATAGCTATCTATCACAGGTGCCCTCCCTCCTATAAGAGCCACCTGGGTATAGGTAGGAACCTGAAAATTGACCACTAAGATACATTTTCATGAGTACATGAAACAGGTTAGTTCTCATTCAATCTGAAATCAAATGATATTGGGTCTTTGGCACGAAAGATCTAAGAGTACCAATCACACTTGTGGGCCAAACCTTGGCATTATCACCTCTGAAGAGTGCACTTGTTTCCAAACAGGTTTTGAACTGCACTCATTAGAAATGATTTTAAAGTACATACAAGTCAAGAACCATATTTAATATTTGAAAGGTTGTGGCAAGTTATTTGGATGCTTATCCCCACAACCCTGACCTAACAAAAATATTGTTTTAAGTCCTCAAGTGAGGAATATTAGTTGGTTAGTAAAAAAATCAGGACAAAGATTGAGGCCCTATCTTTCTCTAGAATAAATCCAATAGCATAATGTTTCGTAGTATGAATCATATGATAGGTGACCTTGGTGGATTTATATATAAGAAGGTGTGTGGGTATCTCTTAGAACTAGCTCCAACATGAATAATTCACTTTCACTGATGAAGTAGAAGGATAGTGATAGGTATTGAAGACCAACGTAAAGGTTACTTTATGTCCATTTTTAGCCACTACACCTTTTTGGATGACAAACAACATTGATGAGAAACCAATTTCTGTTTACGGGGCCACCTCACGATTTTCAAGGATTTATTATGAGGAGTGTGCATGAATTATTAGGTAAATTTCACATGGTGATTTTTTATGGTCAAACTTAGATTGTCTTGTCTTGTGGTCATAATGTTGAGGTCATATGGTGACAGAAACAATGGAATGGGGATAATGATGCTAAATGTGAATGTGTAAATATGCCGATGCTCATGACAAAGTGAAGGAGTGAAATTTGGTTACTGACAACTACTATATCATGTAATAGAAATAGACCTCTGTACATAGCCAAAACTTGTGTTTGGTTGTTCATCCTCACTTCTAAAATCTGCACAAAAATCATTTCTTCTTTTCATTCAGGGTTAAAGATAACTCCCCCCCTCCCTTTCCTCACACTTGCCACCCCTATATGACAAGATTATGTTATTAAGGGGTTGGCACCTTCTTCTTTTTTAAGTTTAAGTATAATGGAATATAAAAAAGGTCATATTATTAATGGGTTGACACCTTCTTCTTTTTTAAGTTTAAGAATAATGGAATATAAAAAATATTATGCTATTAAGTGGTTGGCACCTTCTTCTTTTTTTATAACTAAAACGGTTATGGATATATAAAAGGAATATAGGCTGGGACTTATCCAAAGCAACCATTATTATAATCAATCATCTGTCATAATGACGACTATCAGACCCTTACTAATGACCTCTGGTCTACGGAATGGGTTCCCAATGAGCTTCTTCCTCATTTACCTTTAAAGTTCCTTGAGACATTAGGCGGCCCAAATTTGCCTTGACATCAACTTCCTTATTTGAACCCCACAAGATATGAAACATAAGAAACGATGAGAAATCATGCAGCATTGACCTCAACCTTTGCAAGCTTTTGTTGAGAAATGGATCATTGAACAAAGCATATGAATTTAGGGTCTTTATAAGAATTTTCGAGTCCCCGGATATTTGAACATCTTTGATCCCTTTTCTACAAGCAATATGGCAGAATTTCAGTAATCCAAGGATTTCTGCATGGTTATTGGTTTTGTGTCCAAGTCCCCAGCTGAAACTTTCAACTCTTTTTCCATTCGTAGAGTAAATCATCCCACCAGCTCCTGCCCTCCCTAGATTGCCTTTGGAGGCACCGTCAAAGAAGATCAAGACTTTCCCCTGTGCCTTCCACCAAATTTGAAACTTAGCATCCTTGTCTCTTAGCCACCACCATGGGTTCGTACTCGATTTTCCAGGGTCCTTTTTCCCATCTCTGAAGATATATGTGCCCAACCATTTTTTTTCCTCTAGAAGCAACGTATTACCCTTCTTAAAAGATTGAACACCCACTGTTTCAATGAGGAAAGCTTTGGTTTTTGCTGCCACCTTAAGCGATATTTGTTGGTTATTATTCAATATTTTGTCATTTCTGGCCAGCCAAATGTTCCAGTATACGTATTTGGGGATTTCTTCCTAGATTCCTCTCCAATCTGACTTTCCTTTGATTGGATAGGGGTATCTCAATTTCCAGGCGGAGAATAAATAGACCAACGAAATTTTCTCCAAGGCTGGGACGTTGAGGCCCTGAAGAGTGAGGGACCATAGCTCCCAAGAAAAGATACAATCCACGAATAGATGGCCGCAGGTTTCTGAGTCTCTGCAACGCATTATGCATCTATGAGGACCAATTATACCTCTTTTAGCCGAGTTTTCTCTGGTTAACACCTTTCTATGCATCAAAACCCAAAAGAAGAAGCTAACCTTCGGTAGACTGCTTGAATCCCAAACTTGCTTCCATACTTCTACTGGGAGGACCGACACATAATCAGATTGCAACAAGGTGAACCCCTGCACATTTGTGTAAACACCTATTTTCCCCCATCCCCAATGATCTCTCTCCTTCAAATGGACTGGTTCCCGGTCCGTTAGAGCCATAAGGAGTTGTGATTTCTGTATTTTGAATTATTGTGGCAGCTGTGGGATATCCCAACCATGTCACTTCCCATCTTCTTTCCAGGTAATGATATCAGCCAACATTAAATAACCCTGCGTTTTGAGCCAGTCACAGATGCCTCTGATCCCCTCCACATTGTCCAGAGGTGGCTTCCCCATGATCCTGTCCTGCCATAGCTGCATGTCCTTCCCATTACCAGGTATCCTGTAGAATTCCTTTTGAAAAAAAATGATCCCTCTTCTGCAAAGGTTCCATGTGACAGTTCCTTTGAGCGATTTGATTACGTGGAGGTTACGCAGAGGTTCTCCTCCCAGATATTTCAGCTTCGGTATTCTGTTGACAGGGTGCTTATTATTTGAATACAAATTCGACATAATTTTTCCTCCAAGAGACAAATTCGCCTGCCTCGGATCCCAAATATGGAGTCCTCCTTCAACCATCGGACGTTTAACAATCTCCCACTTAACTAAGTGAAATTTCTTATGGTTTCCTTTTCCTCCTTTCCATAAAAATTCTCGGATAAGCTTGGTGATCTGATCAGTTATGATTTTTGGAGCTATAAGGAAGGATGCTTGGAAAATTGGCAACATTCAAAGCACATCTTTCACCAGCGTGAGATTGCTAGCCTTGGTGAGCCATTGGCCACCCCAACCTCTGATTTTTTATTTCAGTTTACTTAGAACTTCGTCCCACAACATAGCTCTATTTGGTCCCAGGGTTAAGGGGAGACCGAGATATTTGATTTTCTCCCAACATGCAAAGCCAGTAAATCCCAGGTAGTTTGCAATTCGCTAAATATCATTTTTCTCTGTATTCTAGCCATACACAACACTCTTCCTATTGTTGATGAGAGCGCTATAGATGCTGCAAAAATCCTATAGAATTCCACTGAATGTCTTGGCTATTTGGATGGAGGATCCCCCTAACAACAGTGAATCATCAACGAAGAGAGTATGGTTGATAGGCTCCATTCCAGTAGTTATTCTTATGCCTGGAACTGTCCCTACCTTCTTTTCTGCAACTAGCTTTCTGCTCAATGAATCAACCATCAGAATGTACAAAAAAGGAGAGAGAAGGAAGCCTTGCCTTATTCCCCTTGAGGCTTGGAAGTAGCTTGTTGGTCTTCCATTTATAAGGGGGGGAATCCATAGTTTTTCTATGCAAGATTTGATCAGATTGAAAAATTTAGAGCTGAATCCAAAGGAGAGAAGAACTTTGACAAGGAAAGAGTGTCTTACTTGATCAAATGGATTTATCATGTCAAGATTTATTATCATTCCTTGCACCTTCATGTGATAGCTAGAGTGGATGACTTCTTGCACCTGAATCACATTATCAATGATATGTCTCCCTTTGACGAAACCTCCCTGACTAGAAGAGATGAGTTTCCCAAGCAGAGGTTTAATTCTGTTTTCCAGTAGTTTAGAAATAATTTTACATTATGAGTTACATAGGGAGATTGGCTGAAATCTATCAAAGGAAATCAGATTCACTTCCTTGGGTATCCGAGCAAGAAAGGTGGATTTTGTGCTTCCACCCACCTTTGATTTCTATTGAAAATCTTTTACCATTCTCATGAATTCAATCTTAATGATTCCCCAAAACTACCTATAAAAATGAATTGAAAAGCCATCCGGCCATGGGGCCTTGTCTGGTTCCATAGACCATACTTAGATGCATATTTCTTCTCCAGTAAAAGGATTTGAGAGGGCTGAATTATCATTGCTATTGACCAATAGAGGGATGTGAGAGAGAAAGTCAGTGGTGGCATCCTCTCTTCCATCTCTATTGTCTTTGAAAATATTTTGGAAATGAGTTTCAACAACAATCTTAATTTGATTGTGGCCTTTGTGGAGAGTCCCATCGGAAGAGGTGATTTCAAAGATATGATTCTTAGATAATCTTGCTCTGCATTGTCTATGAAAATAGGAAGAGTTACGGTCTCCTTCTTTTAGCCACAAACTACGGAACTTCAGCCTCAGGAATTCTTCTTCTTGCCGGAAAGAGAGGAAATCCTTGGCTTGGGATATTTTCTCTCTTTCAAGATCTGCAGCGGTGATGTCCTTTCTTTCAAGATTGATTTGGAGATTTTCCAATGTCTGGGTAGTCTCCTTTTGTGGCTAATTGGAGTATTGATGGGATTTCTAACCCATTCCTTCAAAGCTCCCTCCGTGGCTTTTAGTTTCTATTCCCACACAAAGGAGGGGGACCCAATCACAGGTGTAGACCAAGCTGAGGTTACCTTTTCCTTAAACCCTTCCTTTTCGATCCAGAGAGGGCTGAATCTAAAGGGGATGGGGCCCAAATTCTCTTCATATTCCAAATTAAGCGAGATGGGTTTGTGATCTGAGGTAAGTTTTGGAAGATTTTTGGAGGTGATCACCCTCTTTTCCAACAAAGAGCTCTGAACCAGGAAGCGGTCCAAACAGGAAGCTATGTGATCAACCCCAACTCTGTTGTTTGTCCAGGTGAAAAGGCCTCTTTTTGGCTTTATGTCTAGAATATCCCACTGCTGCATGATGTCCTCTACCAGGGGAAACATTTGATCCTTTCTATTGTTTCCACTCCTCTTTTCCTTTGAGTCGAAGTTCAGATTTAGATCTCTTGCTATAATTATATTTTGAGGGGTGTAAATCTCAATAAAGTCTGCCAGAGTTAGCCAACAATCTTTCTTTTCTAAATGAAGAACCATAACATACAGGTTAAAGAGAGAAAGGGTTAGCTTACTTGTTATATGACGGAGTTCTATGTAGATCCAATGTTGGGTTTCAAAAGAGATTTCTAGAGAAAACAACTCATCTGACCACAGAGTTTCCAGGTCCCCAGAGGTGCCTCTAACACTTATGGACTTTCCGTAATTTTTATTCCACTTTGAGCTGGTGGTCTGAAGGAAGGATTCTCATTCAATCTTGGTCTCTTAGAGCATGAGAATCTCGGGGTTTTCAATTTTCAGAATGTCTTTTACTGCTTTGCCTTTCGATGGGTTCCCCAATCCTCTACAATTCCAAGAGACCAGCTGCATTACTTACTGAGATTTGGGTGGGCTGAACCTCCATTGGGAGGTCTTGTTCTAGTGTTTCTCCCCATGGTCATTTCAATTGTAGATTGGTTGCTCTACATTCTCTCTGCTTCTTCCTCTTGGGATTTCCTCCCAGCTTTTTTTGAAGGCCTCTCAAAGGACTCGTCTTTCGATGACCCTGAGGATTCGAGGGGTTTCTTCCTATATATCTACGCGTAGGAGGATGAGGAGAAGATCCCTGTAGGAGATCGAGGGTGAGTTGCTTTTGGCATTTCCTTCTCGGCTGCTGGGGGAGGGGGATGCTGCTCAATCTCCTCAATGATCATTTTTGTGACCTCTTCCGCTACCCTGAGTGTTTCAAAGGGATTTTCCTCCGCTTCTGCCGTTGGTTGTTCTTTGCTTCCATTCTCTTATCCCTGCCTTTATTCTGACCCATCAGATCTCGCTGCCATCTCTTTTCCTTTTTCCCTATTATTTTCCTTTGTTGAGGTTGTTTTCTATGCCCAGGTCCATTAATCTTGGGGATTCTCAGCCTCTTCCTTGTCCTTTTTCTTGCAATATCTCTCAAAGTGACCGTGAGTGTGACAGTACCTACATTTGAAGGGAAGTTGTTCATAATCCAACTCTTGGATATGTGACCAGCCTGAAACCATTAGATTGATTGCTTCTGGTAGCCCTATTTCCAGGCCAACCTCAGCACAAATTATTGTGCAGAATTAATGATCCTTTCTCTCCACACTATCTATGCATTTCTCGAGTGTGTTTGCAATGGTTTCCATAGTTTTTGGATTCCAACAATGCAGGGGTAAGTGTGGAAGCCGCACCCACACCGGGACTGTTGACGTCACATCTTGTGTAGGATCAAATTCTGGAGTCCATTTATTCAAATACAGTCCCTAGGGACCCATGAAGTAATATTTGTTCCTGAATATGAGGCTTCTCTCTTCTCCTTCTTCGAACATGAATACAAAGAATCCCTTTCCCACGGAGTAGCTTCTGATGCCTTCTTTTACAAACGGTCTCCAGTTCCTCTGCACCCATGCGTTGACTATCCTAGGAGAAGGCCACATGCCTTTGAACTGTCCAATGAGACACTGATCTGCTAGATTCAGAGCCAATCTACACGTTTCTTCAGCTAGGAGGGAAACGATAGGGATACAATCCAACTTTTTGACAAATTTGTGCTAAGACTCATTCATTTTTCTCTTGTCATAGCTAGCTAACAACTTCTTGAAGGGCGCCAGCTCAGAAGGATGTGAGGAAGAAGCCTCTAGGCCCATGGTGCCAAGATCGCGAGCAACAGAAGGCTGCTACCAGGGCAGGTGTGCAGGGAGTGCTCAGCTCAGGCAGCTGCGTGCGTGAGATCCCAGGGCAAAAAAAGTGTAAAACATGGGTTTCCTGCACCTTCTTATTTTTTAAGTTTAAGGATAATGGAATAAAAAAAACATAGGTGAATAGGGTAAAGCTTCATCTTTCTTCTTACATTAAAATGAATGTTTTTAAGACATCAAGAGATTAAAAATATGTATAATTAGTATTTAATTGAATTTCAGAAAAGAATTTTGTTATATGGTGATAATATATTTGTAAAGATATAGTTTTACAAATACTTAAATATATATTCAATTTTCATTTAAATTGGAACTATAACATTGACAAGATAATCATTGATCATGGAAAGTTTATTATGATCTTGAAAATATACATAAAAATGTTGAACTCCAAAACTTGGATAAGAAAAAAACATTTTTTACACTATTGTAAAAATTAGATGTATAGCATCTCTCCTAAACTTGAATAAAATTGAGCAAATCCTAAAATGTTATATAACCGTTAATTTTAAAATTAAATATAATACTCCTTAGTCTAGTCTTTTGTTACGCCTTAATCCACTCTTTTGATTTAAGCTAGTTGTAATTCTGTGAAATCTAAATGTGTTATTAGATGTTTACATTAATAAAAATTGTTCAAGTTGAATAAAATAAGACTCCTTGCACACATTAATAAATGTGTTATTTTTAGTATTAGTAGTGATTTCCACATGTTTAAAAAAATTTGGGCTATTAATTCCAAGACTTTGGCTTAACTACTTAAACATAAAAGAAAACTATCAAATTAATAATAATAATAAGTTTTACATTTCTACAATGTTTAAAATTAAGTCTTCAAACATAATGAAATCATTTATAAGAGGAGTTTGAAATACTAAAATATTTATCGATCCTTATTTGGAAAATCAAAATTATTGTTCCAATATTATGAACTTAAAAATTAAAATGAATATTACTAAAATTAACCTTAATGCTACTAACTTTCTTAATGAAACTTGTGACATGTAAATTAAAAAAAAAAATAGTAAAAAAAGTTGACCATGAACAACATTTCATTTTAAAGTATTATGTCTTAATAAAATAAAATATAACTTAAACCACTTTTATAATTTAATTACCTTTTCAATATCATATAACTTATCCATAAAAAAAAACCATAATAACTTCAATATTTCTATTTACACTATTTTTCAACTAAATAAATATAATCCTTACTTTTATATATATATATATATATATATATATATATATATATATGACTTCCCCAATAAAAATGATAANTTCCTTCGTTTTCAAGTGAAAGACGCTAATAACTTTCAACCAAAACACCAAATAATAATTCCAAAAAAGACAAAATAAAATCTAATCCTATAATTGTAAAACCCTAGTATAAGTCAGGGATGATTTTAAGGAACCATACTTATTTAAAAGTGTATAAATGTTGGAGAATATTACCAATTCTTAAAAAGCCAACTATAAAATGATTGGCGATATTTTTCAAAAAAAATAAAAAAATTCCAAGGATTTTATATCGTTTATATAATAATTTGGCGATTTTTAGGGTGAAATTTTTTTACCCCGTCGAAATTGGGCGAAACAGAGCTTCAAAAAATTCAAAATGGTGAATCTTTTTTGGGAGAAAAACATGGAAAAATAGCCCACTGGGCTAAAATTCGCCCCTAAAATTATCCCTGGTATAAGTGCACATAATGGTCCCAGTATAAGTGCACATAATAGTCCTTATGTCTTCATTTTTTACAGTGAACCACATCTTTCTAGTAGCAATGGACTTACAAAAGCTTCTAAGATACCAACCAAGCAAGTTACTACTGATTTTTTGTTCAATCTCTTAACTAGGATAGCTCTTTGCACTCATCCCTTATTACATACAACTAAAAACTCACCATTTATTTTCTCTCTAGTCCCTCAGACATGACATTCCTTTATGTTCTCTTTGGTATGTCCATGTGAGTCCAAGACACTACCTACTTCCCTAGGGTTTTATGTCCCTCGCCTCCTCATTCTCCCCCTGCTCTAGATGAAGCATCTTTATGGATTCCCATTGCCTCTATCTCCATGGTGGCCTCCAAGATCCCATCGCCTAAATTTGTTAAGAGACTTGACATCCTCCGTGAAGTTGATATTCCAGTAACTCCCTTGTAGCAAATGGCACTAGATTTGAGTGAGTGCATTCTCGTTGGGTAGTTTAGAGGTATGTATCCCTCCCCCTGTTTATTGGATCTTTGGTTACAAAAAAACTTGGCATGTGCTAATCAAGGTAAGAATGAGTCACTACTTCTGTGGAAGGGTGTTCTATGCTTTCCTTTTCAAATCCAAAGAAGATAGAGATCTTATTTTCAAGGGAAGACCATGTTTCTTTAGTAATAGAGGTATTTATTTAAACCGATGGACTTCATATTTCAACCCATAATTGGATGTTCCTTTTTTCTTTCTTATTTGGGTTCGTCTACCCCATCTTCCTGTGCATTGCTAGGAAGAGGACAATTAGCATGCATAGGGAATAAATTGGGGAGCTATCTGGACAAGGTTGAACTAAAGTCAAATATGTTCACATGCGAAAGAATAAGTGTCGAGGTGGATCTAAAAAAATGGTTCCCAAAGGCCATAGTCTTGAATCTGGATAACCGACACCATGTTCAGAAATTGGACTATGAGAAGCTACCATTCAATTGTAAAGTATTCCATGAGTATGGGAATTTTTTGAAAGACTACAAGAATAAGCCAAAGAATCCAAAGGCATATCAAAATGAGACCACCTAGTAGACTGTGAAGATAAATATGAGTAATAAGCAAGTAAACCTTCAAAATCCTACATAAGTGATAAAGATACCTAAGGAGAGCCCCTCCAACCTCTCCTTCGAAAACAATACTCCTCTTCCACGACCTAATCATTATGAAATTATTTCCCAAATCAAATTTTCTGAGGAAACCCTCATAGATCTTGAGCTAGATGTTCAATCTCAATCAATTATTCAATGAAGTCGTATCCCCCCTTGTAAATCCCCATGGGTAGGCATTCCCCCCAGATCCCCATTTTACCAGGTAGAAATTAATCAAGTTGGAACGATGGAAGAGATATTAGGATCCTAAGCTAGCATTATAGGGGTCCAGACCACGAAGCAATCACAACAAATGTGAAGTGAACAAGAAGAGGATGCAGAGGAAGAAGTGCATATAATAAAGTCAGGAAGGAAAACTAGTAAGGAAGTAAGAGAAGAAGTAGTGCAAAAGGACAAAACATTGGGGAGACAAAAAACCATAGAACAATCCTTGTTGTATATGGGAAAGAGCCAAGCAAAAAGCACTGGAGGGAGCCAATGTATAAGTGGATCAAAACCAAGCAGTGGTAAATAATGAAAGTGGTCTACTAGCACTATAGAGGCTTGGGAAGCATATATAAATTGAAATCAATTAAGGATATTTTGAGGTACCTAAGGTGTTATTAGTCTGGGAGACAAAACTTTCCAACATGAATCTGGAAAAGGAAGGAAAGAAAATCTGGGCCATTGGAAGCGTAGTAGTAGTGATCTCAAGAGGATCCTCAGGGGGACTGACCACTCTCTATGAAAACCAAGATGTTGTCAAAAGTAAATAAAAAGAGACACAACATTGGATCTACATGGAATTGGTAATTAAACAAACTGGGCATGTGTATAAGATTTTTAATATTTTGCTCCGACAACAATATTGAGAGAAACAAAGATGTTGGGATTCTTTGAAGGACATAAAAGAATAAACAAGCACCAAAGATTGCATTCTAGTGGGAGATATAAACATAACCCTCTCTCAAAGATAAAAAATAGGTGGATTCTTGTAAGTTATCCTTTCAGGGAAAAGGTAGATTATATACCAATATATTGAGACCTTATAGATGTTCTCCCCAAAAAATGAAAATATACCTGGACTACTAAAATATTGGGGAAAAAACACATATCATCCACATTAGATCGATTCCTTATTTCTAGCTCCTTCTTGACTGAGGAAGTTGGCATCTCTTTGGTCATTATCCCTTTAGCTTTCTTAGATCACAAATCCATCTCCTTAGTATTAGCATATCTCATCTTGTATGGCCTTATCCCATTCATATTTAACCCTCTTTGGTTTCAATCCATAGAAGTAATCAAAAGAATCCAATAAACCTGGTCGCAAAGAGTAGTGGTATCTCCCAGTTTCATTGTGGAAATCAAGTTGAGAGCAGTCAAGAAAGAACTTAAACAGTGGGAAAAAAATTAATTATAGAGAGCCAGAGGTAGAAAGGAGAGCCTTGCAAAAACGTTTGGATTCATTGTAGAGGAATATGGAAGAAGAAAATTTAAACATCCAACACTTAAAACTAGAAAATGAGCTAAGACAAAAGATATATAAAGCTTATAGAAATGAACAAGAGGCCTAGAATCCTATGGCTAAAAGACATGGATAGAAACATGGATTTTCGCCATAAACAAGCAAGAGTTAGGAAAAAATGGAAAACTGTTATAGAAATAAAGAGGCCAGATGGCGTAGTCCTGAAGATTTTAAGGACATTAAAAAAATAATCCCACACGCATTTTAAAATTCCCGTTATAGAAGAAGAGGTGGAAGACCCTGACAAAATTCTTGAGATGTTGCAAAATATCCCAAACTTAGTCACTGAAGAAGACTGTAAAGTGTTGACTGGGAAAATAAAAGACTCATGAATCCAAGTGGAAGTGTGGGGGCTATAAGCAGATAAGGCTCCCAACCCTAACAACTCCTCAACTTCATTTTTGTGAACTGTTGGGATACTATAAAATCAGATATTTGACGCATTCTTTAGTGGACTCGGGAGAATCTAAAACTTGGAGGGGACACTAACTCCTCTTTTCCTTCCTTTATCCTTAAAGAGAAAAATCACTCCTTTTTTTCCACATTTTTTCCTATATATCTATGTAATTCCTCCTACAAAATCCTGTCCAAAATCATAGCAAATCATCTAAAACTTATTCTATCCACAATGATTTCAAAAAATTAGGGAGGATTCATTCATAAGAGATAGTTTCTTGATAATATCCTCCTGGTTTAAGAATCTATACACTCCAAAAAGAAAATAAAGGAGAGAGGGATGGTAATAAAGTTGTATATGTATAATTCCTTCGATCGGGTATGACACTCTTTCCTTTTCTCTATTTTAGAAAATTTTGGGTTTTCTGATCGTTTTATATCATGGATTAAACATTGTATTGGAGGACCGTGGATAGCCCCTCTTGTTAATGGACGACCCACATATTTTTTCAAGATCTCGAGGGGACTGCAACAAGGATGTCCATTGTCCCCCTTGCTATATGTAATCATGGTAGACTCTCTGAGCAGAAAACTATAGCATGGGAGGAATATTGGGAACCTCCCAAGTATCCTTATAGTCCATGGTGTCTGGGAACTAAATCACTCTAAACTTGTGTACGATACCCCCTTCCTAGGTGGAGCATCTATAATTATTGTAGGTCACTTCAGTGAGGTCTTGAACACCTATTTATATGCTTTGGTAGGAAAAGTGAACAAAATAAAAATCATAGTTTATATCTAGAATACAACCATCAATCAGGCGATATTGATAGAAAACTCATTTTAGTTCAATTTTAAGCATAAATGGAACTCTTTTCTATATTTTGGCATACATATCTTTCTAGGAAATCCGAAAGTTGAAGAATAATGAATCACTCCCCAAATTTAAAGCCTTTGTGTGGAATTGGACCCACAGGAAAATCCTCACAGTAGAGAATTTGAAAAAAAGAGGTATTTAGGATCCCTCAAGGTGTTGTCTTTGAAAACAAAGTGATGAAACCCTTCATAATATAAGGATATATTTCCCTTTTTCTAAGAGAGTCTGGGGTTATGCTCAATAAGGACTACTTTCTACCCCTATCACCCCTTTCAATAGCGAGGACCTAATTCTGTCATAGCACAAAAAATATTTTGGAACTTTTGGAAGAAAAGAAACTCTTCTCAAATCAGTGTGGAACACCCAACCATACTTTATAATCTGGAAATTATGGCTGGAAAGGAATTCAAGGATCTTCAAGGATGAATAATTCTTCCCTGCGAATGTTGCTTCTCAGGCCTAGGGCCTCCTGGAAGAAACAATTCTCCTAAAAGGGAATTCGAAGCATACCACAAAGGGTTTGGAGACTCTAGAAAGATATTCCCTTAGTTATATACTTGATCAACCTATATGTGTTCATCTAAAAAATACAATGCCAAAATTGGGCCCCAAGATTCTCTCACACATAATTCTAGGAATGGATATGGAACCGAAAGTAAAGTGGGATCTTCTTTGATAGGGATTCATGGGATACTACATGGGAGGAAAGAGTGGGAGGGTTCCTTCTTGACCTTGAAGGAACACAAGAACGTAACTACGCTTGGGGGTTGGGCACAGCAAAAAAAAATTAGGCAAAATCACTTACAGTTTGGAAAGGTATTGACATAGCTTTGGAAATAGGATTCCAAAACATGACAATTGTCGGGGACTCTTGACATGATCACAAATTTCCCTAGGAGAAAAAATTTGCCTACAAATCCTTATCTCAATAGATTAATAGCCATAATTTTTTCTCAATGTGCAAGCTAAATCAAGATGGAATCTTTTCATGTTTTGAGGGAACAAAATAAGAAGGCTAACTTGCAAGACAACCTTGATTTCTCTTGTGCCCAAGGTTCTTGCAAACTAGGGGAAACAACCCACTTTCACCACACACCTTAGTATATTTTTAGGCCCGAGTGGAAGGAAACTTGATGCAAGCTATGACAAGAAAGTGTCATAAGGATGGGATAAGTTCCATATCTTGTAATCATGTCATAGGGTGGTGAGAGGGGAAAGTACATTCATTTGCAGCTTCGCTTGGGATAACAGCTAATGCACACACATAAATGATGAACCTATCAATTCACATATCCCATGATACATGTAAAACAATGTGAAGTATGAATGTTGAGGAAGGATGACTCATTATGTTGATGATTAGTAGACAAAGGTGGTGAGAAACATTGGATCGTTGAGAGACCAACATCAAAGGGAAGATGAGAATAGGTTGCAAGTGCATTCAACCCAAAGACAGGTGTAGATATAAAGCCATGGAAGGATCCAGCTCATAGACACAGCTGAAACAAACGCAACATGAAATGAGTATTGCAAACCTAAAAGAAAATATTGGCACAAGGAATTACCAAGCCCAAAATGTATCCTAAATAAGAAAAAGGTAGAGAGAGATAAGCAAAAATGAGAGGGAAAAATAGAATATTACAGTATTTTTGCGATAAATTTTGATCCCAAAGTTGGATTGAGGCGCTCTTAGTACTGTTGGAAAGGACACATTGAGGGCTACAAATTTTTGTGTTTAGATCTTCACGAGATTCCTCATGGTTTGGATGAGGCGTGCAATTTTGTAAATATGGGCATGAGGAATCTTGAAAAGCATATTTTCAAATATGCTTTTTGAAAAGCATCTTCTCAAATATTCTTTTCGAAAAACATCTTTGAAAAGATGCTTTTTGAGATTCCCCATGCCCAGATATACAAAAATGCATGCCTCGGACAAACCATGACGAATATCGCAAAGCTCAAAACACAAAATTTGTAGACCTCGACAAGACATTTTCAACGGTACCAAGAGCGCCCCAATATGACTCCGGGATCAAACATTATCGTAAAAATACCGTAATATTCTCTTTTTCTCTCTCATTATTGCTTATCTCTCTCTACCTTTTTCTTATTTAGGATACATTATAGAAGAGGGTAGAATGTTATGGGGTTCCTTATGTCAAATCTTGAGGGATGGCAAAGAGATTTGGATCTAAGAAAAAAAAAAGAAAATTATACAAGCCAACCTGCGGAACGAAGAGACTACAAAGAAATTAGAAAGGGCCAATTGAATGGTGGCATTAATGGAGGTGGAGGTAAAATATTTATGAGGTTTTGGATGAGAGCAAGGCCTAGTCATTAAATATCTCCAGGAAGAAGTCAAAAAAATAAAAAGAGAGGTGGCTTCGAGGTTTAGGTCAATGGATCATCATGCAAACTCATTAGTAGGATCCCTACAAACTTAGCAATGAAAATATAAGGTTGAACTGTCGATCAATACCCCAGCTCCTTGACTCTGGAAAACCTATTCAAGCACCAAAATTTTGATTGTCCAGCAACAATCAATCAATCCCCAACACTCCAGACCACTAGGTTACTCAAACTATCATGTTTTTCTCTAAACTATGTGCTGTAAATGTATTTTTTGTTGTAATAGTTTCATCAGGATATATACTAGCATTTTTTTTAATATGTAGGTATTTACTGACTAAGGTGGATAAATACTAGAGAAATAGATAGCTCAAACTTAGATCAAACTGAACTAATGCTCAATTTTTGTACTCCTTTTGGTTGGACAATTCGACAGCAACCCACTTTTATATAAAAATATTTTCAAATTTTGTAAAAAAAAATCTTACAAGATTTTAGTGAAAATAAGAGTGGTTTGAGAAACCTTGAAAATATTTTTCATCCTGGTGTGGTCATATCCAAACACAAGGATGTCATTCTCCAATGCAATAGTCTATTGTTGAGAGGAAACCAATTCCCCCATAGTTAGTTTCCTTGGAGCATCATCTTTGAAAATATAAGTGTTCTTTCTCTACTTTGTGTTTATAAATTTGATATACTAAAGAGATGTGAATAATGAAATGGATATCATGAGGTTTTAAATAAAGAATTCATGTAGATGTTACACATGGTAATATTGATTATGTCATGTGCACAACTTACATGGAAAAGTTTTCAACTTTATTTCTTAATATGTGCTTGATGGAATAACTATGTGAAAGAATGGTTTTCATACCATTCAATGTTGATCATTAAAGGTTATAATCCATGTGTAACTCCCCAATGAGTTGCTAAAACTTATCATTGGAAAACAATGGAAATTCTAGAAACAAATTTCTTATCGATGCTCATCATTTTTCCTTGTTTTCTAAGTGCATATTAGTATATTTTTGGCATGCACTCCCTTGAATAATTTGAAAATGGGTTCTTTAATGTATAAATATTTCCCTATGCATTTCCCAAATAGAGGTTTCAATTTGGAAGATGCTATAACTCAAAGTTTCATGCCAAATGTTTACTAAATGCTTCAATAAATTTTTATGGGATTTTGGACATGCATGTAAAGTTAAGCAAATGATAATTTGGTTGAATATATAAATTTGTAATCTATATGAATATGGATTTTGGTAGAAGGAATCCATCTACTAACATGGATATATTCACCAAAAATCCTCAATTCCCATATTGTACATTCAAGGTTATAGGTTGTTTAGTAGGATTTGCTACATATTCATTAGACTGTTTCAGGTCAACTATTGTTTTGTCAATAACTCAAAATATGGAATATAGGTCATTGTGATTTTTGGTATGGAAAATATTTCCCTTGTAGTGGACACATCTACTAAAATAACTCAAATACCCAAAATGTAGTTTAGGATAAACATGTTGTTTTTTATACTTACAGATTTTGTTATGGCTCTATTTGGTTGCTACATATCGCCTATAGTTATTGTTTTGTTTATAATTAAAAAAATGTGCTCTAGTTCAATGTGATATTTGGTAAAGGGGGGCTTACACAATATGGACACACTTAATAAAAAAGCAAATACCCATATCATGCTTCAAAAGATATGTGATTTTTAGTAAACCTATATATATATATATATATGAATACTAAAATGATAATTTAAGAGGGTATTTCCATTGTCATGATTGAGAAATAACATTTAAGAATAATGTTATTGATTCCTTATGACATTTTGAACAAGTTTAATATAATTTATTTGCTTGTAAATGATCCCCTAAGAGAAAAGAAGAGGAGTGAGTCATGCATGTGAAAGAATCATTTACAGATAATTATGTGACCTCCATAAACAATGATTCACTCTTCTAAGAAAGGAATTAATTGTCTCATGCATGAGATTGAGTATCATTAACATTAAAACCCTAAACCTATCATTTTGAGGAGAAAGAAAAACATACTTTTGGAATATGTTTTGTGACTTTTAAGATGAAATAATGAAAGTTAGAATATGGCATGATATTTATGTATGGTTGAAATAATGATGACATATATGCATATTTGTGGTAATCATGAAAATATGTAACAAGGTACATTATCATTCATTAGTAGTTAATTGAATGAAAAAACTTGAATCTATGTTGTATTGTGAAAATGAAAATGTATCCAGCCATTTTATGAAAATATTCCAAGTTTGCATTATGTTATCTACAAAAATATTTATGTAAAACTTAACTTCAAATATTGAAAGTTTGACATATTTATGAAATTTTATTTTCCATTGTCTTTCACATGGGTCCTTCACACAACCTTCAGAAAATTTGTAATAACCCAAAAATTCATAAAAATTTAAAATTTTTCAAGTGACATAAAATGTCTAATATCACCGCTATAGTACCACTAACGGTTAGCAGATAATAAAACATTTTATGAAAGAAACAAAGAGTTGCTTCTTTATAAGGTTTTGTATAATTTACAGGCATAACCTTAAAAGTTGTGTTAGTGTTGTTTTAACTTACCAGTTGTAATTCTTCCAGAAGTAGAAAAGAACTTGTATTTTACTGCTGCTAGTTATACTATTGATTTCTTTTGTCAAGTAGGGAAAATCTCTTATGTGTGATCGGGCCTTACTTAGATTTTAGCTAACTCAGTTGGACTGATGGTTCTTTACAGGGTTTTTCAAGTGAGCGTAAGTTCTAGTAAATATAATAATAGTTATATTCAAGTCAAGAAGATACTTCTCTAGCATGTTTATGATGCTAGACTTAAAACGTTAAAATGTAGCTTGTCTCCATAAGAGATAAGGTTGATCTTAAATTTTGTTGTTGAAACTCCATAATGACATTATAACAACCACCTATGCATGGGTTAAAATGCATAAACAAATACTGTCAGAAGATATCAAATTCCCTAGATGATTATGATTCAACTTCTAATGAATGCTTGTATTCTTGTTTACAATAATTGTAAATTAGAGTTTAGATGGAAAGAAATTCAGTTCACCTCTTGATGCTTAAACCACTCCATACTGTTTGGTGTCTATCACAATTATCTTCAATACAGGGTTTATACACAATATTCTCCCAATACTGACCAAATTACTTTTACTTTTAACTATTTCTTCCTTACTAAGTTGCTAGAATTCCACTGAAAATCCGGATATAGTCTAAGGGTTGTATTTGCTATCATTCCCAAGACTCAATTTATTAAAAGAATCGGATCATGAATCTCTTTCTAGCTGAAGAATTCTTCCTTATTACTTTTACAGTTTTTACCTTCATACTAGTGGATTTAGTAAAACTTTGAAATAAGTTTGTGGATTAACATCATAAAGTTTGATACTAAATATGAGTCTTTTTAACTATGTTCTAGCACACATGGTTAACAAAAGACTTAACTTAACTTGACTTATCCCAAAATATGCTTTCTATCTTAAACCTATAGTTTGTAAAATAAGCATCGAAAACTCCATGGTAAAATATATATTTGACAATCATAGAAAAGTGCATAGTTAAAATGATTATGGGGTTTTTTATTATAATTATTTGTTGCAGAATGGAACCGTCCTCCACTATTGACTTGCACCCTCGATTGGAAAATTATTTTGGTGGACACGTGGGATGGTCTTAACCATGAGATGGTTGACTTAAAAGAAACTAAACCCTATCCAGTTCATTTCACAATGCGAGGGTTTCCTGTCTAGTGCGGCCGAGCTGTGAGCTCGTGGCCGTGAAAACGCCTTGCTAACCTCCAGCTTTCCATTTTCACTGTGAGCTTGGTCTTGGGAGAAGTAAGAGCTGGTTTGTAAGTGTTTATGAAATCTACGACCTCTGTGGAGAATTGTGTGAGTGGAACAAAATTGTTTTCCTTCACCAAATTGAAGATTTAGTTGGTAATTCAAACAATGTAAAGAGATGAGTAAGGTACTCTTCGATCTCGTGGAATTGTTGCTGGTTTACTTTTGGTTTCGCACTTAGGGTTCAGTGGTAACTGGCACTATATTTTACTAGGGGTATTCCTCTTTCAAGTGCCATCAACTTGCTCCAACTATTTGCATTCACAACTTCTCCCAACGTCTTCTTATCAGGTAATCGATCGGTCATGAGTTAAACTTCATGAAAGTTTTTAATTTTTTCAATACATTTTAACTGCTAAAAACTAATACTTGTTTTTACTGCGCAGGTTCTTATTGCGGAGAAAGGGTTTAGTGGAGGCTCAACTCTCCCCTTTCATGGCCATGCAACCCTGGTAAGCCTAGGTTGCAAATGAGGGTTTTCTCCTGCATTTGATGTGGTGGTTGGAAGTTAGGAAACTTCGTTGCTGGTTAAGGCATGGCCTTGGTTTATAAGTTAGATTGTTACTTCTTGTTTGTTTGTTTTTGTAAGATTTAGAAACCCTAGAGGGTACTATGTGCAGGAATGTTGAAGGTTATTGTAGCCGTTACATTAAGGTTTAGTGACAGTGCCTTTATAGCCTGTAATGATGTAAAAACTTCAAGTTTTACTTTCTGCTTTAATCCATAACCTTTAAATGGTCTTTGCTAGCAGTTTAATCAATGAGACTTATAAACGAATTATAGGGTTCTGGAAGTATCGGTTACCATTTTTGCTTACTATTTGTTTTAAATTGTATAGTTTAATTTAAGGCAGGCTTAAGCCTCAACCAGTAATTATAAAGGCCATAGGACATTACCCTCATTTTATTTTGTTTCTATTTAAAATGCTGACAATATTATGTAATTTTCATTTAAATTGGAAGAGTATAGTGATTTACTGTTTGAATCTATACCAAGTTATTAGGTGAAATCAGTACTCTGATTTTTCTCTCAGATTGGTTACTATTTGTAGATAAACTAAAATTCTGAAATGATATGGATTTTTACAGAAAAGGTTTTAGTCTTTGATTTCCTATTTTACTTTTAGTAACAATATTTACAGCTGTTAAATTTTATAAAAGAAATAAGAGCAAGAAAGTCTATTTATAAGGATAAACCTATCTTTCGATAACCTTAAGCAAATCGTTGAAGTTTACAGTAGAACCATCTGTTTTTAGTGCATAATGCAAATACGATCTTGGAATAAGTTATGATAAGAACTTATGGAATACTATCTAGTTCCAAACCCTAAGTGCTAGTTTGTTTACTGTTCTTATATTTATTTGTTTAACTTTGTTTATTGTGTTTATAATAAGTATTAGTACTAATGATAGTTTTATGATTAGTATGATTACTAAAGATTTTTATACACATATTCAGTTCTTTATCTGATGTAGATAATTTTCAATAGATAGGGTATGTACTGTTGTTTCTCTGAAATGAATCATATGCAAACTATAAAAGAAATTAATTACATTTTTCATTCAGATTTAATAACAAATCATCACATCTACTTAATCAACCAGTTGTACTAGAGTACTTCCTATACAAGGCATGGAAAAATACAGTATGGTAATCTATTCTATTTACTTTTCATTTGGCATAAATACTACTATTTATATCTACATTTTCCTAACAAAACAATAACATGCATATATTTGAAAAACTAGTAAACATTTGCTGAAAATAGTAAATAAATTATAAATAACATGAACAAATAAAAACCTGTCAAACGATGAGGTGAAAACAGCTTAAGGAGGTTGTTCCTCCCAACCAACTCCTGGAGAAATCTTAGTCTGCACTTCCTCAGGACCCCCGAGCCTGTTTCCTGGTCCTCCTAGTAGAGTACTGGGTGAAGGATGTGTCCTTAAGACCTTTTGTCACCTGACTGGTCAAATTACAACAGTAATTCCATCTTGCTTACAATAGTAAGAACTTCAGCCTAACAACTGCATAAGTTCAGTTCTCAGCAGTTAACCCCTCAAATTCACTTCAATCAGTCCCCTCCATTGAATTTCTCATTTGTACTTCATTCACACTGAATGCTCACATCTCCAGAATGAGTAGCCTCAGCTGTCTTCAATGGGAAATTTTATAATAATGGCTAGGTCTTCTGGGTCAGTTTTTACTTAATGAGCCACCTACTCCAATTCCACTTTCTTGGGGAATCATGAACACAAATATAGGGAAGTTACAACCTGCAATAGCTAGAAGTAGTTTGAGGATGCTACCACTTGTCAATATCCTCTCCACCCAGTCTCCACCAAGTGACTAGTTAACAGTCTTTTAACAGCTTCCCTAAGCTGTTGTCTCATCATTTATTTATTTATTAATAAAATATTCTGAAATACATTAATTTATCCTTGACCCCACTTGGTCATCAATTACAATCTTAGCATAAAATATAACATAATGTTCCTCAATAACATAAAATTGTTTTGCAAATTGGGGCATGTGACATACACACCCCCTTAATTTATAACATCGTCCTCGATGTTATTTATTCTTCGTCCTTAGAGTTCCCCTGAAATAGAATTGGATATGCATCCCACATATGACTTTCCAATTCCCAGGTGGCTTCTTCTGGACTAAGGTGCTTCCATTGCACCTTCACTTGACCAATGGTGCGATTCTGAAGCAAGATCTCCCTCCTTTCGAGGATACAATCCGGTTCCACCAGAAAGTCTCCTCCGGGTTCCACCTGCACATCGTTCCAATTAATAACATGAGTAGCATCATGTACATATTTTTCTAATACATATATATGGAAAACATTGTGAACTCTTAGATTTGGTGGTAGATCTAACTGATATGCTACCTGTCCTATCCTGGACAGTATTTCAAAAGGACCACAATATCGAGGTGCTAGCTTAGCACAGCTACCCAACCTCAGAGAACTCTTTTTGGGTCTCACCTTAATAAAAACATGTTCACCTACCTAGAACTCCTTTGGAGTTCGTTTAAGGTTTGCTTGGCTTTTCTGTCGATCTTGCGCAATTTTCAAATTACCTTGTACCTGTTTTACAATTAGCTCCATCTCTTTTAATAATTTAGGTTCTAACACTAACCTGTCCACTCGATTACTCCAAGAGATGGGAGTATTGCATTTCCTTTCATACAGAATTTCGAAAGGACTATACCTAGTTGAAGCTTGATAATGATTATTGTAAGCAAATTCTACCAGGTGTAAATAATCTTCCCATTTTCCTGGCTGCTCCTTTACATAAATTCTGAGTAGATCCTCCAATACATGATTTTCTCTTTCATTCTGTCCATCAGTTTGACGATGGAAAGAAGTACTAAAGTTTAACATAGTATTTAACCCTTTAAACAAATATTTCCAAAAATTACCTATAAATTTAGGGTCTCGGTCTAAAATTATCACCTTTGGTATTCCATGCAACCAAAAAAATTGTTTTAAGAAAATATCAGCAATATTTGCAGCTTTATAAGTGGTTTTTATAGGTATAAAATGGGCTTCTTTACTCAATTTATCAACCACTACCACTATGAGTCATTTAAGTTATGATTTCTAGGTAGTCCCGTGATAAAATCAAGGCTAATTATCTCCCATTTCCAGCTAGGAATAGACAATGGCTGAAGTAGCCCAGCTGGATGTTGATGTTCAGTTTTTACTTGCTGACATTCGAACCACCTAGCAATATATTCTGCCAATTCACTTTTCATGTTTGGCCAGAAATAATCCTTTCTTAGCATGGTTATAGTTTTTTGATAACCCGGATGCCTTGAATAAGGATTTTTATGAATTTCGTTTAAAATTAACAGCTTAATCTTAGGTACATTAGGTACGCATAATCTGTCTTTATACAATAATAGTCCTTTTTCATTCAATCTGTACCCTGTACATAAACTTTCTATTAAATTTTCTTTTACTTTTGCTTGTAATTTTCGATAATTTTCATCTTGTTCTATTCCAGCTTCTAGTTGTTATTCCAAGTTTGTCTTATAAGTGCTGATGGTTGCTATAAAATTCAGCTTTGCATTTCTACTTAATGCATCAACAACCTTATTCTCCTTTCCTTTGATGTGTTGAATTTCAAAATCATATTCACTCAGAAAAGCTAGCCACCTAACTTGCCTAGCATTTAAGTTAGGTTGATCCAACAGATATTTCAGTCCTTTATTATCTATCATTAATATAAACTTTATTCCAATTAAATGATGACACCACATTTTTAAAGCATGTATAACAACAGCTAACTCTAAGTCATAGGTCGCATAAATTTTCTCATGAATCTTTAGCTTCCTAGACTCATAAACAATGACGTGTCCTTCTTGAGTTAATACTCCACCTAAACCGTCATTGCATGCGTCAGTACATACTATAAAATCTTTATTAGGGTCAGCAATTCTTAGAATTGGTGTGGTGGTTAATAATGTTTTTAACTTTTTAAAACTGTCTTCACACTTCTGATTCCAATCGAATTTCTTCCCATTTTTCTGCAAAGAGGTTATAGGATTTGCAATTCTTGAAAACCCTTCGATGAATCTCCGATAATAACCTGTAATCCCCATGAATGATTGGACCTCAGTTATGTCTTTTGGGACTGGCCAATATTCGATTGCCTTTATCTTTTCGGGGTCAACATAAATTCCTTCTTAAGTCACCACATGACCCAAATACTAGATTTTATCTTTAAAGAAGTCACATTTACTAAATTTTGCAAAAAGTTGATGTTCTCGTAACTCTTGTAAGACAATTTTTAAGTGTTCCTTATGTTCCTCTTCAGACTTTGAGTAAATTAATATGTCGTCAATAAATACGACCACAAATTTATCCAGATATTTGTGCATTACATTATTCATCAGACACATAAAAATAGTTGGGGCATTAGTAAGCCCTAATGGCATAACGACAAACTTGTAATGTCCATATCGAGTCCTAAAGGTTGTTTTAAAGATGTCTTCATCCTTGATTCAGACCTGGTGGTATCCAGATTGTAAATCAATCTTTGAGAACACCGTGGCTCCACGTAGCTGATCAAACAGATCATCTATGCGAGGTAACAGGTATCTGTTCTTGATAGTCATTTTATTTAGTTGACGATAATCTATACATAGTCGTAGAGTTCCATCCTTCTTCTTAACAAAGATGGCAGGTGCCCCCCAGGGAGACACACTGGGTCTAATGTAATTCTTATCAATGAGTTCTTTTAACTGTGACTTAAGTTCATTTAATTCTAGTATATTCATCCGATAAGGGGCTTTTGAGCTGGGAACTGCACCAGGTACCAACTCAATAGTAAAATCTAATTCTCGTTTCGAAGGCAGTCCCAGGATTTCTTCCAGAAATACATCAAAATATTCCCTTAGAATCAGAATCTCGAGTCTAATTTTAATTTATCTCTATTGTTAGTATTTTTTTCATTGATTACTATTACGGCAAAAGCTTTACAGCGTTTCCTAACAACTCTCTTAAGCTACAAAGTAGAAATATGCCTTACGACTATTTTCCTAGGGATTCCCTTTAGATTTATTAAATTTCCATCGCTATTTATGCAAATGAAGGTTTTATCAAAGCAATTCAGGACCACTTTATGTTGTTCTAACCAATCCATACCAATTAATATATCATATGAACCTAAAGGTAGCACATTGAGCTTAACAGAGGTTTCAAACTGATCCATAGTTACTGCACAATTCTTAACAAAGCTCATTACTTTTCTCTTTGCACTAGTAGCTAGCTGAACTAACCAAGATCTTGCAAACTTTTCAACTGAAAGTTTACACTTTTCTACTAAATTAGGAGAAATGTAGCTTAAACTAGCTCCTGGATCAATTAAAATAGATATAGGTATTTGATTTATCTTACCTTCCACTTCCACCATGGAAGTTTGATAATCTGCTTGTCGGTTCTCTAATGTTGCATTGATCTTAGGCATTGTCCTCGCTAGATCACCAACAATCATCCCCTCCTATATTATGCGTATATTGCTAACAGTCTTCTTCCTATTAGGGAAAACTGATGCATAATGCGGACCATTACATTCCCAACACTTTTTGGGTTCCTTTCGTTCAAAATTCTTTGTATAGTTACTGTGGTTGTTGGCAGATTTTTTATTCCTTTGATTGTTTGGATTGGTCTGTGAATTACTTTTGTTCCCTTGGAAATTTTTACTAGGAAAATTTCTGGCGTTATTATTCTTAAAATTTCGATTAGGCACAAAATCTTTCTTTTTCTGTTCAAAGTTATTATTCCTTTTGACCTTCCAGTTGGTCATACTTTCTTTTTTATGATTCTGTTCATAACAGAAATTTGCTTTTCTCATTGCTTCTTCTAATGTTTTTGGATTGTCATACTCAATTCTGTCCTTTATATGATAATGTAGACAGCTGAGAAACCGTTGTACCTTAGGTTTCTCATCCACAATATATGACACATAACTGAGCAGACTTAGAAATTTACTATTTAGTTCTTTCATATTCATTGTTCCTAGTTTCAGCTCATAAAATTCCTTGGCCCTTTCTTCATAATACTGTTCAGATAAAAACTTCTTCTTGAAATATTTCTTAAATGTGCTCCAATTTATATTTTCTCCCTTATACCTTTTACAAATTTTAAGTCCTGCCACCAAATATCCACTTTTCCTGTGAGATTATAAATAGCCATCCTGGCCTTCAGTTGATTAGAGTAGTTATAAATTTGGAAGTATTTCTTCATCCCGGACAACCAATCCTGTGCTTCTTCCCCCTTCTCAGTTTCTCCATTAAAGGTTGGTGGCTTGATCTTCTTGAATTCCCCAGATATTTCTTCGTAAGGTTTAAAATTTCTTTTCCTACTATGGTGATTATCTTCACTATTGTCACTAGTATAATGAAAGTTTTGTTTATGTAAATTATCATATACTTCAGAAGATGAGCTACTTTCGTTTTTAACTTGTTTAGTATTTTTATCTTTATGCTGGTAACCCATATCTTCAGACTCAGTTCTTTTATCTTTTCCCTTAGTATGAAATCTTTCCATTAAAATATGATTTAACTCCTCCTGAGCTCTCAGAATCCTCTCATTTTCTTTCTTAACCGATTCCATCTATGTTTTTAGTTCCTTAACTATTTGTAGTAGTTCGAAGGAATTATTAGTTATCTCTTCTTGTATAGGATCTTTTTGAAAAAAAATTCATTCAGTGTAAGGAGATTCCTCATCCGCATATTCTTCCAATCTATCCATACCTGTCATTAACTTAGAAACAAAATTCTCTGGATGTATCATTCAAAAGAAAACAACACCAGCATGTTTATTTAAATTTACTATTCCACATAAGCAAGTTGAGCCACATTCAGGCCTAGTGTCTGAAACTTGTGCTCTGATACCACATGTAATAACCCAAAAATTTGTAAAAATTTAAAAATTTTCAAGTGACATAAAATGTCTAATATCACCGCTAAAGTAACACTGACAGTTAGCAGATAATAAAATAGTTTATGAAAGAAACAAAGAGTTGCTTCTTTATAAGGTTTTGTATAATTTATAGGCGTAACCTTAAAAGCTGTGTTAGTGTCATTTTAACTTAGCAGCTGTAATTATTCCAGAAGTAGAAAAGAGCTTGTATTTTACTACTGTTAGTTATACTGTTGATTTCTTTTGTCAAGTAGGGAAAATCTCTTATGTGTAATCGGGGCTTACTTAGATTTTAGCTAACTCAGCTGGACTAATGGTTCTTTACAGGGTTTTTCAGGTGAGCATAAGTTCCAGTAAAAATAATAATAGTTATATTCAAGTCAAGAAGATACTTCTCTAGCATGTTTATGATGCTAGACTTAGAAAGTTAAAATGCAGCTTGTCTCCATAAGAGGTAAGGTTGATCTTAAATTTTGTTGTCAAAACTCCATAATGTCATTATAACAACCATCTATGCATGGGTTAAAATGCATAAACAAATACTGTCAGAAGATATCAAAATCCCTAGATGATTATGATTCAACTTCTAATGAATGCTTGTATTCCTGTTTACAGTAGTTGTAAATTAGAGTTTAGATGGAAAGAAATTCAGTTCACCTCTTGATGCTTAAACCACTCCATACTGTTTGGTGTCTATCACAATTATCTTCATTACAGGGTTTATACACAATATTCTCCCAATACTAACCAAATTGCTTTTGCTTTTAACTATTTATTCCTTACTAAGTTGCTAGAATTCCACTAAAACTCCGGATATAGTCTAAGGATTGTATTTACTATCATTCCCAAAACTCAATTTATTAAAAAAATCGGATCATGAATCTCTTTCTAACTGAAGAATTCTTCCTATTACTTTTACAGTTTTTACCTTCATACTAGTGCATTTAGTAAAACTTTGATATAAGTTTGTGGATTAACATCATAAAGTTTGATACTAAATATGAGTCTTTTTAACTATGTTCCAGCACACATGGTTAACAAAAGACTTGACTTGAATTATCCCAAAATATGCTTTCTATCTTAAACCTATAGTTTGTAAACTAAGCATCGAAAACTCCATGGTAAAATATATATTTGACAATCATAGAAAAGCGCATAGTTAAAATGATTATAGGGTTTTTTATTATAATTATTTGTTGCAGAATGGAACCGTCCTCCACTATTGACTTGCACCCTTGATTGAAAAATTATTTTGGTGGACACATGGGATGGTCTTAACCACGAGATGGTTGAATTAAAAGAAACTAAAACCTATCCAGTTCATTTCACAGCGCGAGGGTTTCCTGTCTGGTGCGGCCGAGCTGTGAGCTCGTGACCGTCGAAACTCCTTGCTAACCTCCAGCTTTCCATTTTCACTACGATCTTGGTCTTGGGAGAAGTAAGATCTGGTTTGTAAGTGTTTATGAAATCTATGACCTCTATGGAGAATTGTGTGAGTGGAACACTTCACCGAATCAAAGATTTAGTTGGTAATTTGGACAGTGAAAAGAGCTGAGTAAGGTACTCTTCGATCTCGTGGAAGTGTTGCTGGTTTACCTTTGGTTTCGCACTTAGGGTTCAGTGGTAACCGGCACTATATTTTACCAGGGGTATTCCTCTTTCAAGTTCCATCGAGTTGCTCCAACTATTTGCATTCACAACTTCTCCCAACGTCTTCTTATCAGGTAATCCATTGGTCATGAGCTAAACTTCATGAAAGTTTTTAAGTTTTTCAATACATTTTAACTGCTAAAAACTAATACTTGTTTTTACTGTGCAGGTTCTTCTTACGGAGAAATGGGTTTAGCAGAGGCTCTACTCTCCCCTTTCACGGCCACGCAACCCTAGTAAGCCCCGGTTGCAAATGAGGGTTTTCTCTTGCATTTGACGTGGTGGTTGGAAGTTAGGAAACTTCGTTGATGGTTAAGGCACGACCTTGGTTTATAAGTTAGATTGTTACTTCTTGGTTGTTTGTTTTTGTAAGATTTCAAAACCCTAGAGGGTACTGTGTGCAGGAATGTTGAAGGCAATTGTAGCCATGACATTAAGGTTTAGTGACAGTGCCTTTATGGCCTGTAATGATTTAAAAACTTCAAGTTTTACTTTCGGCTTTAAGCCTTAACCTTTAAATGGTCTTTGCTGGCAGTTTAATCAATGAGACTTATAAACGACTTATAGGGTTATGGAAGTATTGGTTACCATTTTTGCTTACTGTTTGTTTTAAATTGTATAGTTTAATTTAAAGCAGGCTTAAGCCTCAATCGGTAATTATAAAGGCCATAGGCCATTACCCTCATTTTATTTTGTTTCTATTTAAAATGTTGACAGTATTATGTAATTTTCATTTAAATTGGAAGAGTATAGTGATTTACTATTTGAATATATACCAAGTTATTAGGTGAAATCAGTACTTTGATTTTTCTCTCAGATTGGTTACTATTTGTAGATAAACTAAAATTCTGAAATGATATGGATTTTTACAGAAAAGGTTTTAGTCTTTGATTTCCTATTTTACTTTCAGTAATAATATTTACAGTTGTTAAATTTTATAAAAAAAATAAGAGTAAGAAAGTCTATTTATAAGGATAAACCTATCTTTCGATAACCTTAAGCAAATCGTTGAAGTTCACAGTAGAACCATATGTTTTTAGTGCAGAATGAAAATACGATCTTGGAATAAGTTATGATAAGAACTTATGGGATACTATCTAGTTCCAAACCCTAAGTGCTAGTTTGTTTACTGTTCTTATGTTTATATGTTTAACTTTGTCTATTGTGTTTATAATAAGTATTAGTACTAATGATAGTTTTATGATTAGTATGATTACTAAAGATTTTTATACACATATCAGTTTTTTATCTGATGTAGATAATTTTTCAATAGATAGGGTATGTACTGATGTTTCTTTGAAATGAATCATATGCAAACTATAAAAGAAATTAATTACATTTTTCATTCAGAGTTAATAACGAATCATCACATCTACTTAATCAACCAGCTGTACTAGAGTACTGCCCATACAAGGCGTGGAAAAATACAATATGGTAATCTATTCTATTTACTTTTCATTTAGCATAAATACTACTGTTTATAATCGACATTTTCCCAACAAAACAATAACATGCATATATTTAAAAAACTAGTAAACATTTGCTGGAAACAGTAAATAAATTATAAATAACTTGAACAAATGAAAACCTATCAAACGATGAGGTGACAACAGCTTAAGGAGGTTGTTCCTCCAAGCCAACTCCTGGAGAAATCTTAGTCTGCACTTCCTCAGGACCCCTGAGCCTATTTCCTGGTCATCCTGGTAGAGTACTGGGTGAAGGATGTGTGCTTAAGACCTTCTGTCACCTGACTAGTCAAATTACAGCAGTAATTCCATCCTGCTTACAGCAGTAAGAACTTCAGCCTAACAGCTGCATAAGTTTAGTTCTTAGCAGTTAACCCCTCAAGCTCACTTCAATTAGTCCCTTCCATCGAATTTCTCATGTGTACTTCATTCACACTGAATTATCACATCTCCAGAATTAGCAGCCTCAACTGTCTTCAATGGGAAATTTTATAATAATGCCTAGTCTTCTGGGTCATTTTTTACTTAATGATCCACCTGCTCCAATTCCACTTTCTTGGGGAATCGTGACCACAAATATAGGAAAGTTGCCACCTGCAAAAGTTAGAATTAGTTTGAGGATGTTGCCACTTGTCAATATCCTCTCCACCCAGTCTCCTCCACCAAGTGACCAGTTAACACTCTTTAGTTGTCTCATCATTTATTTATTTATTAATAAAATATTATGAATACATTAATTTATCCTTGACCCCACTTGGTCATCAATTACAATCTTAGCATAAAATATAACATAATGTTCCTCAATAACATAAAATTGTTTTGCAAATTGGGGCATGTGACAAAATTGGTCATGAAAATCCAATCCTCTAGCATCTGAATCTGTCTGTGGATCGACTTCTCAAAACATGTTTCAATTGTTATAGCGTCTTCATCAGAGTTTGTCTTTTCCATGACTCATGTGTATGCTAGTTGGTTCTATTTTGGTAGATTTGTGTGTTTTTTTAATCGACTAGACAGGTGCCCCCTACTTCATGTGTGTTGTGTAGCAGCATCTTGCTTAATTTTCAGGCAACACGAAATTTTATTTGGAGAACGTAACAATAATTAAAAAATGAAAAATGAAAAATATAAATTACATGTGGACTTAAATAAAATATAAAAAAGTAAACTAGCATGGAACCATTTTAAACCTAGATCTATCAATTACAGAGAGGGATCCAAATGTACACCTCAAGAAATTGGATCTCTCTATGCTTGATAGATCCGGATTTAAAATGTATATGGATACATTTGTTGATGCTTCTCTAAATAGATATTGTACAAGGAAAGTTTCTGTATATTTCAATTTTAACTTTGCATTCTTGTAAAAGACTCAATGTTTGCTTCTTCTTTTCCCCTTCAAACTGTATTTTCTTTCTTCGTCCAAAATTTATGTGGAATTTAATACCATCTAGCTTATCATTATCCTTTTTGGGTTTCTCCATGGTTACCAGTACTTGTGGATGCTGACATGGACACAATTTCACTGTCATCTACCTCATTGGTCTTCTTAGTTTCCATTTCATGCAATTCAACCTTTCTTTTGTGGCTCTGACTTTTCTCTTTTGCTTAGAAGTTAAGGTAACAATCAGATACAATATTTACACCATGTAAATCCAATTGATCAAAATAAAACCTACTGCAATATCTGAAAAATAGGGCATAGAGTTCACATATCAGAAATAGAGTAAGTACTTTACATAATATCAGAGGGAAGGATTGTATTTTGATGAAATGTCCAAGAGACAGAATTTCACAGGTATTGAAATTGGTGTTGGCATGTGTTGTATGTGAAAGCACTATAAGAGAAAACACCTTGCTAGGTTTCTTGTTCCCATCGGTTTTTGGAAGACACAAAATCTTAAATCCCTAGAGTTTCTGGAGATAATCGACTTTCATTCCAAAAAAAAGGCATTTAAAGAAAACATTAACACAAAGATACAGAAACAAAAGAAGATTCTCAGAAAAAAATTGTTAGCCTAAGCTATACATAAAATTTTGAAATGTCGAAGGGTCTTGAATCAATCATCCATGTTCCCTCTTTTCTTTGGAATATAATATTTTTATCGAGCTCACTTTCACTTGAATGTTTGTGGGTCGTGAAGCAATGCCTATTCAATGTAGAGAGCCTATGAATTACCTATAATGGAAGTAAGTCCAGGTACTTTTGAATTATTTACCACTTTTTCTTAATTATTTCTTTACACAATTATGAATTTAGCCAAACTGAAATGAAATAAGAAGCAGTGTTCCATTCATATGGGAGTGGATTTACAGTAGTTTATAGCACCTCGTAGTAGGAGCTAGCTACTTATAAGTGATTTACAAAAATAAACAAGATATATGGGAGAAAGGAGTCTCAAACTCCCCCCCTACACCCAACAATTAGAGGCACGACATTGTAGTAAGATTTGTTTTTAATAAACAACCAGCCATTCATATGGGAGTGGATCTAGAGTAGTTTATAGTTCCTTGTAGTAGAAACTAGCTACCTTTAGGTGGTTTACAAAAATAAACACGATCTATGGGATAAAAGATTCTCGAACTTCCCCCTACACCTAATGATTAGAGGCACGACATTGTAGTAAGATTTGTTTTTTAGTATTTATGGTAATGGCGAGCTTGATTCTTGGGGTTATATTCAAGCTCTTGTAGCACATGAACATAGATGTGAAAGTGGGAGGATATTATAGGTCGATGATATTTCTATGTGATAATATTAATATCAGCTTTGGTAGGAACTAAACTGTGGATAATTTTTTTTACAATTTATTTTCACACCTAAAAAACAACAACTTGTTATTCCTTGGAATCAAATTTGCTCTCAACAATACAACAAAATAGATCTAAAGAATATTGATTCTTCTACAAGCCAACTCTAACCATAAAAGTCAAACGAACACATAAAACTTTCTAACAAAAGAGACTGGAAGCTCTAGCTTAGCCAAACTGTCTAATAAGATCTACAAGTCAAACAAAAAATTAATCCAACAACAAAATAAAATATTTTAAACTTAATACAAACTATGAACCATGAACTTGGGATCGTCTAAAAAAACTCAAAACACCAGAGGCATACAACCTATCATATCTATGCTCCTCAAAATATATCTTGCCATCCATATCGCCAATACATAGCTTGGATAATTTATCATCTTCAACATTAAAATCTCTATAAATGTGCTTGAAGGAAATTATAAAAATCCTGAGATCAAGATTTTAACCCTGAGCATCCAACGCTCCAACACCAATGATTGAAGTGAATATTCTCCTCTTTCCCAATCTATAACAGCCTTTGAATCACCAACAATATGAATATTTCAACAACCATGTCTCTTAGTAAACCGAAGTGAACCCCACAACGATAGAAGTTCATCCCTCATACTTGAACCACATCCAAATTTTGAACAAATGAGAATTACTTTCCTAAGAAATCATGTTGATACCACATTTTCCTTTATGTTTAGTGCCATCAAATTGTCCAACGGATACATTGTCTATAAACATTGGAGGAGAGAGCCTCCTAGGAGCACTTAGAATTTTTCCCATGCCAAACTCATCCAAAGAAACATAACTTTTATGCAGACCTGAATCACAAAAGGAGTAATATCTCGAAAAATGTGTCGATTTCTGGATTTCGACACTTCCCACATCAAGATGAAAGACAAATATTTTAGGTTCTTCTAATTTTTTATCCAACATTTTAAAGCATTCCCTAAGCTGTGACATTCCCACATATCACCAAATTGTAAGCACTTACGCAACTCTTCCCAAGCATCCTTGTAGAAAGAATGATTACCAAATAATTGTTCCACCGATTCAACCATATTTCTGCAGAAAATACAAAAAACATGCCCAACCACACCTCGTCTTTGAAGAGAATCCCAAGTTAAGATCTTTTTGTTGACATAACCAAGAGAAGCATTTAATTTTTAGTGACATCTATCCACGCCATAACACCGACGTCCACCAACTGGATAATTCTTTTGTTCCATATTCCATAAAAATATTATAAGCCATCTTTATGTTTACCATACCAACCCCATTATTATAATTCCAAACTAGATTATCATTTATATCAGTCAGAAAGATCCCTACCCTATATAACTTAGCAACAAAAAAATCCCATTCATCTGCCAAATTAGTTGTTAGATTTAAATCTCTGGAACCAAACCAATAAGAAATACACGAGTCCTTACTACGAAAAAACCGCTTCAGAACCATAAAATTTCTCCTATGAAATTCTGCAATGAGCCATGTGGAAAGCTTATAATTTTCATCCATACCAATAAAAGGATCAAGGCAAAGAAAAACTTGAGTACCCCTACCAACCTCCCAACAAATGGTCTGATTAATAATGGGAAACTCCTTCAACAAACTTCTCCATACAACAGAGGCATTCAGTCTAAATTTGTTTAATTCCAGAAACCACTGAACCAGAGAATAACACTTTAAATACTTAACTTTGACTGCCTTTCCCAAAAGACCCTTATAAAAAAGAGTATGCCATAAAAATTCTGCATAAAGGGACGGATTGAACCAGAATAGGTTCTCAATTCCCCAACCACCAAGATGTATAGGTCTAGATATATTGTCCCATCAGAAAAGATGGAATTTTGAAATATTCATTTTTCCAACACAATGAAAATGAAAAATCATCTTCTTTATAGAATCTAGAATAATAAACAAAGATAACCAGAAAACATGAATAATGTGAAGAACCGCATTCACCAAGACTAGTCTACCTCATGTAGACAACCATATGTATGACAAAAATTATTCTCCTCTGAAATTTCTTTATGATCCATTCCCAATCACCCTTTTTGTATCCATTTGGCTTAATAAAAAACCAAGATATTTAAGCCCAACATCTAGAGAAACCATCTGATACATAAATAATGTGTTAATCTGATTACAACTATTTGGATCATCACATAAAAACATAAAACTTGATTTCTGAGCACTGACCACCACACCTAAATCATCACAAAATATTTTGACAATGGATTGAAAATGTTGCCATTCAGAAAAAGAGCCCTTACCAAAAAGGAGAACATCATCCACAAACAGAGATGTCTGATGGATAATGTATGAGCTAAACTAACCCATCTTATCCTCCCTTATTGTTTAGACTTATTAATGAGTAGACTCAATCCTTCTATGACCAAGATAAACAGATAATGTGACAATGGGCATCCTTGTCTTGGCCCCCTGTTTCCACTAAAGAAATTAGTAAGAGACCCATTCAATAGTGAGAATATAATAGAAGTGATGCAAGCCAATTTTCAATTGCTAAATTCCGAAGGAATCCCGATATGAATAAGGATGAGCCTCAAATAGGCCCAATCCACTCATCCATATGCCTTCATAAGATCCATTTTAAGAATGAAAGCATTAAGATGATTTTGTTTTACAGAGTAAAAACATTCCTAAGCTAACCCCACATCATCCAGGATCAATCTATTGGGGAGAAAACCAAACTATTATTTGGAGATAAATTTCCCCAAAAAAGGCTTCATCCTTTCCGAGTTTAATTTATTGATGATCTTGTACAACAAATTGCATAATGAGAACGTCCTGCAATCATTAAAATTTTTAGGTCTGTCCCTTTTTGGAATAAGAGAAATATAGGTCTCATTTAATTTACCTAGAATTTGACCCTTCCTTCTCGATTATTCAATAGCCTCGGTCAATTATTTTCCTAAAAGGTAAAAAAGATACAAATAAAACTCCGCAATCCACCCATCTGGGCTTGGAATTTTATATTTAGAAAAATGAGAAAGAACTGACTTTGTCTCTTCCATAGAAATAAGAGCACCAATAGACTGGCTTTCTTCCTTATTGAAAAAACTTGGGAAATCTCTTATAACTTTGAGCTGATTTTCAAGATTGGAATTGTTACTCTGAGAGTAAATTTCTTTGAAGTGACAGATAGCAGCAGCTTTCAAGGACTTGTTATCACTATAAATCTCATTTTGCTTTCCTTTTAACTCCCAAATTGAATTTATGCTACCTTCTCTTATTTGTATAATGATGAAAACAAATTGTATTGTTATCTCCAGCCTGTAACCAAACATCCCTACTCTTTTGTCTCTAATTTTCTTCCTTTTGAAACAAAATATCATATTTTTTTGCCTCAAGTTTCAAAATATAATCTTTCCTATCAAAAGAGAAAAGATTATCATCAATAATTCCATAAAACTTCTCAATTTTTGCCTCTATTTGGATCAACTCCCTATTGATCTCTGTCTTTTTTCCCCTTTCCCACTTCCTTACTTCGTCCTTTTACAGGGATATTTTTTCACCAATTCCCAACAACTGAGAAGAAATATTGGATTGAGACAATTGTTCTCATTTCTGATAAACCAAATCACAAAAATATAGATCCTTTTTCCAATCTAGATTAAACTTAAATGGATAGTGAGTGTTTCCTCTGTCAAAGTCCAATTGTAAAATAATTGCTTTATGGTCTGAAATACCCATGGAATAGTAGCAGGTCCTATATTTACCAATTCCATCACACAACTCTTCACACATGAAGAACCTATCCAGCCGATTTGCAATCCCATCCTTACCGCACCTTCCATTTGACCAATTCGAAACAAGGACATTTGGTAAGATGTCAACCATGTTTTCCTCTTCAAACATGGCACAGAAAAAATATGGTAGAGGATAAAAAAAACTATCCCAAATCCCCAAGTCTCTTCTACCGACAAAGTCAAATTTTGATCACTTGCCATAATCAAAGAAGTGTCCGAGAGAATGCCATCCTGTGATACATGCTCCCAAAAAGTATTCATGTGTTGATAAGGTCCATAAACATTTAGAATTCTAACCTTTTTCTTAAAATCCCTTAAGAAACCTTCAACCAATATACCTGCAATTGAAGAAAAAACCTTTAAATAAAAAACTTCTGGATTCCATGCCATAATAGTACCACCCGATAATCCATAAGAATCCAATGCACACACACGCTATAAAGGCTTCAAATTCAAAAAATAGTTACAATCATTTATAGAAGAAGTCATAGTCTCTTGTAAAAGAACTTCTATTCTGGAGTGGACATTCTCAAAAACTTGCTTTAAGGTAGTTGTTTTATGGCCACTACCGAGCCCTCAGATATTTAAAGACAAAATATTCATCGAGGAACCATTCCATGGGTCGCAGCATCTCTAAGATAATGTTTCATACGTCTTTACCAAAATAAGTAGTGTCCATGTGTTTCATAAGCCTTTCAAGTATATAGTTGCGGCTATCAATAGTAATGGACTCTAGAGTAATCCATCCATATCTGGATACCAACTTTAATTAATGAGAGACCTTTTTTTTTAATATTTGGTTTAGATATATATTGGAATAAACCCTATACGCATTATTATCGGAAATTCTCAATCAATGCAAACAAAGATTGTTTCCCTAGTCTACATAGGGAAAATCTAGAACAAAAAGTCATATCGATGCATCCTTTCCCTAGATCATGGAACTACTTGAATGCGAATCTTTCTTACCTCAATGATGAAGGTGATTCTTGCCTTGTAATTTTCATGTGGACAATTGTACCTACAAAAGAAGATGAAGAACAAGATACAATAGTGAAAGCAACAAGACAATTCAAATATCTATGCTAATAGTCAAGGAGAAAAGTAATGAACGATCGATATTAAAAGAAATCATTCATGGAAAAGGGGAACATGTTTGTATTGATAATATAAAAGAAGAAATCCACAACCAAAGCCTTAACATTAAAGCCTTGTTCTCAGAATTCCTTTGACATCCCTTTCACACACACTCTACAAGCTCTGTAAGCCTCACTCACAACTACACTCTTTGCCTCCTACACCAGCAGTGATTCCAACAACATAAAGGTGCCCTCTTGGTTCTCTCACCTCTCCCTATACATGAAGGGAATCTCATATATATAGGCCAAAGGAATCCCAAAGGGATTGAGATATTTTGGGAGGAAGGTGAGGAATGATCCCTAGAGGCTAGGGGCATGAAGTCCACCTACTCCAAGTAGTTGCGATAAGCCTCCACGAAGACTTTCATCTAGAAGGTTCTCGAAATCTTCTCTTTTTACCTTTCTGACAGTGCTGACGCTCCTTGTGCATGGGAAATATGCGTTGATGCTCTTTGTCTTGAGGAAACAAGTGTCATTGACGCACTATGTTATTAGAAAAGAGGTGCTAGACAGGTCTAACGCCTCATGTCAAGAGGCAAGGTATGCCAGGCCTCCTAGAATTGGGAAAACTTCTCTTCAAAAGATGTTTTAGACATATCACTTCAGGAGATTGAGCATAGAAACCAATTTTAGGTGTAACAAAATTCCCCCCAAAGTATGAAGCTAGAAGGATATGACAGGTGAAATGCTTTGCTAGATGTGATCTAGAATCATAAGCAAAAGAGTGGCGAGTGAAGGTTTGTCATAAAACCAGTTACAAACTATTTGACTCAAATCATGGCTGCTGACAAATACACTGTAGATCCATGTGTAATGACCATCTCATGGATACCGATAATACCTTGTAGATCCATGATTAATAAGATTCAAATTGGGACATAGCTACATAATATACAATGTAGATCTATGTCATATTGATCCAAACTTGAGTATATCCACCAGATATACAATGTGGATCCATGAAATGACTCAAGGAATGATCCATTACAATCTGAAGATAGGCACATACAAGGAACCACTTATACTATGAAACGAGAACTATATACTATGAACGAGAACTCTACCCATAAAAACGATGATTTTTGCAAAAAAAACACCAAAAACACCCCCC
>LPNX010443419.1:578878-666196 GCA_001517045.1 Pseudotsuga menziesii
ATAACATCACCACTATGGAGATTTGTTGTTTTCCATTCAGACACACAATTAGGGGGCTTGTTGACAGCCTGCAGGGGTAAAGGAAAAAAAAGGAAGCAACTTCATTGGTAATATATTACGATTCTAGTACGATTCTATCCATGTGAATAGATGTCCCGATGTTGAACATGGTAGAAACCACTTGATTACTGGTCATTGATGTATACCATTAACAAGTGCAAGGGAAATCACAATTAATGTCAATGATTCCCAAGGTACCCTAGTACATTCCTTCGAATGTGAATAGACAAGCTGAAGTCGAACAATCGGTGGAATATCCCGATCAGAGGCCAATGATGAAATCCCATTGTCGAAAGTGAGGAAACCTGCCATTGAGGCATGTAGGATTCAAGGTACTTGAATGGTTTCTAAGACTAAATCCCCGATGATGAGTTGAACTCGACGGGAATAGACTTGTCGAAGGATGGCCATAATGTTTCCTCCATCATTGAGACAAAACTTGAAACAAAAGTGATTTTAAATTGATCATGATTATAGGAACAACCATAGAATTGACTTAGATATGAATGACTCAAAGGAAGGTAAAGTAACTGCAAAGGTAGATTGTAGTAAATAATCCCTTTCAATAGTGAATGACACGACAAGTGACTTGGCAACATTGACTTGATCGAAACAGAGATCATACATAATATAAGGGTGGGATGATGCATTCTTTGAATTGACTCAAAGGAGTTAAATGACTCATGAAAGTGGATCGATTCGATGAAAAGATGAATACCCAACTATTTTTATGGAAATGCAAATAGGTGCCAAGTTCAAAGGTGGACAAAGATGCCATTAATACAAATGAAATACATTCCCCATTCCCTTAAATTCCCCATCACGATGGATGAGTACCTCATTGCTTTTTAACGAGCTTGAAAAGGGTAACAAGCGCTCAATATAACTCATCGAATGATGAGTCCATTCTCATATGTTTTATGAAACTGAGAAATGAGGGGTTCATTCCCAAAAGGGTTCTTCATTGTTTAATTTTACGAGTCCAAAGAAGGTAAACACACTCATCATTTCATATTTAGAGAGTTTGAAATGACTAAGAAGACTCCAAAGTGGAATTTTTAGTAGATTTAGTCCCCAAGGTCCGAAAAAATAGAAATTGTTATCTAGGAGAACTCTTCTAGTCACGATGAACTAGAGTATACATTTTTCGTCAATGAGTCTAACCGGTCCGAAAAATGGGTAAACTATCACCGGATAGATGAACTTTCAAGTATTTTTACAAGCGTGAAAGAATCAAATTCAATTGGCAATCTTTTCGTATTTAGGGAGCTTGAAAAGAGCTTAAAGATGACTCCATGGACGTTTACCTTTTTCGTTATCCATTTTAACGAGTCCAAAAAATTAGTAAAAGCACACTCAATACCTTTTCACTGAATTTTTAATGAGCACGATGAGGGTATAAAAGGAGCTCAGACCTTTTTTGAACTTGAACTTGAGCGGAAAAAGTAAAAAAGAGGCTCAATTGTAGCCAAAACTTCCCAATAAGACCTCGAAATCTACAAAAACAATGTTAGAACCATTCTACCGTGAAAACTATAGAAAATTCATCGTAAAAACTCATATTATTTAAATAGTTCACTAAATATTCTTAATTAAAAAATCAAAAACTAATATAAAATAGTAAAATAGTAAAATAGTTAAAATTTCTTGCCACTGTGATTTTTTACCATAGAGCTAGGGTGAAAATTATGTTTGAGAGAGGAGTTTAAGATGAATATTATGGGATTTTTGGGCATCCGTTCAACGAATAGTCAAAAGCAAGTATGAACTAACATCCTTTCCTTCCTTTTCACGGTTGTAATTTTATCTTTTATCATGCTCTTTTAGTGTGTTTCGTCTTCCTCTTCTCTCTCGCAGAACCATGTGAAATGAAGAAATGAAACAAACCCTCTTTCCCCATTTTCTTAATACATTTTTCTCACTTTTTCCAAAAGTTTAGAAAAACCTGCTTCTTTCAATAAGCATGGAAAACCCATATATTTTTATGTAAAACCCTAAAATAATTCCACTTTTAACCTGCGAAATAGAGGAAAAACCCCTCAAACCAACCAAAACAAACAACAAAACGAAATAAAATATTAGGAACAATAGTGAGAAGTTCAAAATAGTATAAATAAAATAGATAATAGGAAGACATGAAATAATGAAGAGGGGAAAAATCGATTACTTGGATACAATACTCTTTGTCTTCCTCTTCTTCTTCTCTCTAGTAGAACCATGTGAAATGGAGAAATTTAAAAAACCCCTATTTTTTTCCTCTTTTGAAGACATTTTTCCCGTGTCTTTAAAACGTTTAAAAATTATTTCATTTTTCATTAAGTTAAAAAAATGATTTATTGTTTGGTGCTTTTGCATATTATAAGCATCGGTGCACCTAAACTATTAAAAGAGCATTAGTGCGCCTTCACCAAAGAGGAGCACTGACACCAATGCACCTTGACCAAAGAGGAGCATTGACAACGGTGTGCCTTAACTTAAGAGGAGCACTAGTGCACAATTTCAAAATTAGAGCACTGAGGTTTTTCTTACAAAATAATATTGGTGCATGTGGGTCATGGAGGATCGATTTGCCCACTCCTCAAAAAGAGCATTGGCATTCCTTCACCAAAGAGGATCATCGTCACTTGTGCACCTTCACTAATGAGGAGCACTGACACTGATGCACCTTATCCAAAGAGGAGCATCACTACGCCATTACAAAAATGGGGCATCAATTATTATTTTTGGATAAAATCACACTAGTGCACATGGGTCATAGAGCACCGATGCTCTTAATCCAATAAGGAGCATTAGTGTGCCATTACCAAAAAATAAGCATTGGTGATCCTAAACCAAAGATGCACCTATGCACCATTATATTTTTTGGCGCACCGATGCACCTTATCCAAAGAGGAGCACGCACCACTGTGCCATTACAAAAGTAGGACACCGATTCACTTTTTTGGATAAAATCACACTAGTGCACATGGGTCATAGAGAAGTGATGGTCTTAATACAATGAGGAGCACTGGTGTGCCATTACCAAAAAATCAACATTGGTGCACCTAAACTAAAGATGCACCGCTGCGTCATAATGTTTTTTGGCGCATCGATAAAAAACATCCGCTTAAACCTCTACTTGCCTTCCTCCACTATAAATGGAGAAGAGACATGTATTTTGGGGTGGTTCTTCTACAACCCTTGCTACAGGGCCTTTTTCCTTGTAATGGACTAACATTAGTATGAAAAGAATTAGTCTCGTAGGGATGAGCTATAGTGTGAGTGGGGATAACACTAACCTAAGACTACATCAATAATTCAAATCTAAAAGTCCTAGGATCCATCCATCATTCAAAAGCACCATGTCCAAGGCGTAGAAATAGCGTAAACGGTATCCCTCATATATTCATTAGAGTGTAAGGGGAAATACACCCAAGGTTACAAACCAACTAAATCAAAGATAAAAAATGAACCAAAGGAGGAGGAGAGGCAACTGATCCAATTGTTAAGCCACATATAAACCCAAATATACCATGATCAACAACCATTTGTAAAGAAGGTAAAAAAATGATCTAATGGGCATCCTACACTTTGGGATGAAAGCATGAAGGTCTTATCAAAGTCCCAATTTCAAGGTTAGTACCATCTCTACCTCATTGAGTAACTATATCTATATATATTGTATTGTCTTTGTGTTATTCTAAGTTATCTTTCCATAGTGTGTAGTTGGGATAAGTATTTCCTAAAAGAAATTTGGTGTACAAGTTGAAATCCCACTCATTCGAACAACACCAAACCTGAATTAGGCCGCATCAATGAGCCATCATAGTGAAAAATACCATTTCACAACAAATCCTATTTATTATAAAATATAGCTCACAAAAATATAAGGACCAAGACAAAACTTACAGAAGATTTCACAAACAATTTTACTCAGAAAATGATATGAAACAGTGCAATAAAGAGTTGCAGCTGTATAATTTCTTTCATTAATCAAAAGTAATATGGATCATTGTTACAATGCAATTCAATGGCATTAATAGCTAGACAATTCGAATTGAATCCATGAGAGTGGCTTAGCTGTCAATTAGACACCACTCGGAACATCAGTTAACCACTTAACTCATCCTTAATTGAGTCTAACCAACTTGGAGGCAGTTTAGACTGAGTCTAACTGAATGGAACTCAACTGCATTCCAACAAGTAGGTGAGGGCGCATATCCAACTTCAGTTAGGTGAGTTGAACTGAATTGCACTGAACCGAGTCACCAAAATTAGGTGGAGGCGCCTTTAATCACTCCAATTAACTGAAATTAACCCAAAATAGGCTAATTAATGAGGAAGGAACCCATGCAGCTCCAGTTTAACTGAAAGGTAGGTGAAACAACCTTGAGTTAAATGAATGAGGCACATATGTCATGTAGATCAACCCATATTTTCTCCTAGATTGAAGGAGGAGACTTAGTTAGGCTCCCTGATTGAAGGGGGATGATCTAGTTGATGATGTAGTCATATATTTGAGTCAAGAACTTAGGATAAGTGATAAATTAGGTTGATTTAGCAAAAGGGGGGATTATTTATCCTAACACTCCTATTTAATCATGAATTTGGATAACTTGGGCACTAGTAACTAAGCCCAAAGGTCACCCTTTACAACTTAAATCCAAAAGTAACTGCTTAATACAAACAAGGAAATAGGGAAAAACCTCATGGGAAAAATACCCCCCCTCAAAATAAGCAGTGAATAAGGAAAACAAGTTTTGAATAAAACTTTGTGAAAATTTTGTTGCAATTTGTAGCACTATGCAGCAACAAATGTAGTATATTGGTTCTTTTGTGCATCAACATCCTGAGACTGTGCATGTGAACCTCTGAATCCAAACTAAATGTTTATGTCTCGAGGAATATTCCTCTTTGGAAAAAGAATAAAATGCTCAACTGAGTCATAAATATATACATCTGCAAGATGAAAACTGGACCCATGTAGAGCAACTGAAATCAACTGATGAGAGAGAAAAAGTGCTTGAGAATTAGAACCATGTGAGGAACACCCAAGAAACTGATATATTTCAGCCTTGAACATCAAACCATGTGAGGTAAAATCATCCCCAAGTGTTAGGAGTAAGTGTCCGAGCAGATGCATAATGTCTCCCTATTTACTAGTTTTGTGAGGAGATGAGCATGTTATCAAAGGTAGAGAAGCCCTGGGACTGTGGAGAGAGAATGCTTGAGCTCCATAATATGATATAGCTTCAGAAATAACCAATGATTCACATAATATAATATCATCAAACTCATAAGAGGAAACTAACATCAAATCCCCAACAACAAATTTGAAGAAGACTTGTGGTACTTGATTTGTCACACCAAAATTGATGAGACTAGCTACAAGCATGACTAGAGGCTCTTGGAATTTAAAAATTGAACCAAATAATATCAGATCATATACAAATAAGGTCATATAAGATCCAAATAAGTTCATATCATATCCAAAAGTGTGGTCCACCGAGATGGTAGATGCACAGTTTTCTCCTTCAAAATTATGAGTATTGGTACATGCAATCATGTAGAAATTTGTTGGAAGATCTAGACCAATAAGAGTGAATGGATCACTCCTACAATATGATATTATTTCAAAAACATCCAAAGTATTACTTATCTACACACCAACATCAACATTAGAGGGAAAGAAATCTAATTCCTCTTCACTTTTTGAAGCAATCACTGGCAAATTTTGCACAGAATTTAAAAGAGAATCACTTGAGAATGTTTGCATAGAATGGAAGGAGAGTTTTCCTTCAATATCATATATTCAAATTTATTCTTCTAGATCATCCATATGAAGAAGATGAGATATCAAAGATCTCATAAACTTCCGGAGCAGTACGAGAAGGAGTCACTGCAAGGAGACTTTCTTCAATTTGAATTGAGTGTGTGGAAGATTATGCTTCTTCTTCATCTTGAATAAATTCATTAGAGAGAATAGAGGCTGATACTTTTGAATAAAGAACTCTTTTGGTGTTGGGTGTGATCTCCAAATTGCTATTATGATCATCATTGTGCTTGCCAAACATTCTATCCAATTTTTTCCAACGATCCTTTAGGTATTCGACAGAATCAATAAGGTAGCGCAAGCTTGGATAAAGGGCCAGACATATTGTTCCAAAATATCTATCACTATCATTTATCCAGTCATTCTCATATTCACAAGACTCTTTACCAAGTATAATATATACATCATAGAGACCTTGTCCCTTTAGAGATGAAATCATCTTCAACTTCCATTCTGAATATCTTGTGGATGGAGTAAGAAGAGGAACTGATAATCTCGAATACATATGAAGTTGTACCTGCAATTACACAAAAAAACAAAATTAAGGTCAAACATCCTACGCTTTTGGAGTTTGCATCACACTTGACTTAGTCAATCAAGCAAGCTTGATCAACAATTCTAGTTTGTCCACGAATTATGTGGTAAACTCTTTGCTTCTGGTGCAGTGCTAGAATTTTTTTGAGCAATTTTGCTCAAATTTCTTCATAGATCCAACAAGAAACCTGTAGAAGAATTTCCTTGTCCCTCCATGGCTCTGATACCATATAAAATTAAGCTCACAAAAATACAAGGACCAAGACAAAACTTACAGAATATTTCACAAACAATTTTACTCAGAAAATGATATGAAACAATGCAATAAGGAGTTGTAGCTATATAATTGCTTTCATTAATCAAAAGTAATCTGGATAATTGTTACAATGCAATAAAATGGCATTAATAGCCATACAATTCGAATCCATGATAGGTAATTCGAATTGAGTGCATGACAGTGGCTTAGCAGTCAATTAGACACCATTCAACACATCAATTAACCACTTAACTCATCCTTAATTGACTCTAACTGCCTCGGAGTAGTTTAGACTGAGTCTAACTGAATAGAACTCAACTGCATACCAACAAGTTGGTGAGGGCACATATCTGACTTCAGTTAGGTGACTTGAACTAAACTTCACTGAAATGGGTCACCAAAAGTAGGTGGAGGTGCCTTTAATCACTCCAGTTAACTGAAATTAACCCAAAATAGGATAATTGATGAGGAAGGTGATCATGCATCTTTAGTTTAACTAAAAGGTAGGTGAAACAACCTTCAGTTAACTAAATGAGGCGCATATGTCATGCATATCAACACAGATTTTCTCCTAGATTGAAGGAGGAGACTCAGTTAGGATCCCTAATTGAAGGAGGATGATCCAGTTGATGATGGAGTCATATATTTGAGTCAAGAAATTAAGATAAGTGGTAAATTAGAATGATTTAGCAAAAGGGAGGATTATTTATCCTAACACCCCCCTTTAATCATGACTTTAGATAACTTGGGCCCTGGTAACTAAGACCAAAGGTCACCCATTACAACTTAAATCCAAAAGTAACTGCTTTATACAACCAAGGAAACAAGGAAAAACCTCATGGGAAAAATATCCCCCCCTCAAACTAAGCAGTGAATCAGGAAAACAAGTTTTGAATAAAACTTTGTGAAAATTTTGTTGCAATTTGCAGCACTATGCAAAAACAATTTGAAAGGAGTAGGTTATGTACACCTTCATAAACTTAAGCAATTAAACCATTACATGGAGGGGGTCTTTTGTCCCACAATTAATTTTACTACAATTTGCAGAACCTTGTGTATATATTTGAGAACAACATTACACATGCCCCAATAGTTATAGTCCTATAGGAAAAGACTTATCTGCAATAAGTAAAAGGTCAAATCCTATCAAATAAAACAAAATGAAAGCTCAAATGATTATTCAAAGATGCCTTACCTCTTTTTTGCAATGCTAAACCATTTCCACCCCACACACATTGCTCATCCATAGGGCTCTCTCAACCTCTCAAGGATGAAACCCTAATAAGTTTAGGTCAAGGATGGCATAGGAGACAATGAGGAGAGAACCTATTTACCTTTCCCATCTATGGCATGAGTTTTAGATTCTTTCTAATATTTTTTATTTTTTAATTATACAGGTACATATACTTAGACATATATAAAATATTTAAAGAATTTAATATTTATAAAATAATTATATATACGTTACTTATTTATAAATAAATTAACAAAAAAATGAATTTGAAAGAAGTAGGTTATGTATACCTTAATACACTTAAGCAACCAAACCATTACATGGAGGGGGCTCTTTTGTCCTACAAATAAAGGGGTCTCACACATCAATTTGGTTTCTATGTATGTCGCTCCCTTAAAATTAATTATTATGATTATTATTTAAATATCAAAATCAAAATATACTCATTAGAAGAAGTTCAATATGTCACTTACATGAAAATAAAAAAACATGGAGAGGATAACACTCTATCCCACAACCAATGATGGCCATTTTTATCACTTGGAATTTATCCTTTGGTTGTTGAAGGATAGTTCCAAGGTAACCTTTCAAAGCAACCTTTAGGAGGAAAGTTGACTTCTTTCCTACCAAAGAAGGCTCTATCAACAAATAAATACAATGTCCAGAGATGTTTTTACCTAAACTAGATTAATGATGAAAGTGGTTGAAACAAGAGGATACCATTGAGCATGGAGACAAAATCATGAGTTTTTTTTAAAATAAACATGGCTTTTGCACAACAATTTTCTTCACAGAGACATGATAGCTATTCTTTGGCAGTCAAGTTCTTGATTGTTGGTGGTAAAAGAAGAAAGATGAATAGTCCATTAATATGGGCACCAAATAAAGATGAATCCAATATTAACTTTAGAGGAAATTTGCTTGTGAACACTTGAATCCTATGAACCTGTTGCAGCTGCAACTATTTTCCCAAATTTTTTAAAATTTTGGACCCTCCTTTTAATTTTATCTTTCCTAGGAGTGTTTGGATTGCTGAACTTTGTTTTTCCCTCTGCTACATTTTGGATTGTTTGAAGTTGAATTGAGGTCAAACAATTTTTCTTCTTTTCGGAAAGTTGCTTTTTGCTGGCCGATGCTTTTGACTGTGGAACTTGAAGTTTGATTTATGGATGATTTCCTTTATCGCTGACGGAGGTCAGTTGAATAATGAGTCGGGGCGGTAGTTCTCTACACAGCCACCGTTGCAGAAGGTAAGTAATGAATGTCCCGATGGATAGTTCTTATTTTCACCGATGCACTTTATTTCAATTTTATTTTTTGGACTGTCGGCGATTTTATTTTATCACGATCGGAGCATTAGCCTTCTATATCACCGTCGTTTCGGAGGACAAATAGAGAACAGGCCGATGGATAGTTTTACTGTCGCTGATTCTGTGTTTTTATTGGTTCAAACCTTTTTGCTTTACGATGATTTTCGCTTTCAGAATAATTGTTGACAAGTAGTCAGAGTTTTAGTCTTCTAAGTCACCACCGTTTCGGAGGGCAGATGGCGAACATTCCAACGGATAGCTCTGATTTTCGCCGATGCCTTGGTTTTATTGATCAAATTTTTACTTTGCGATGTTTTGTTTTTGCTATCGAAACGATTTTGATGATCAATTTGTGGGGCTAGTCCTTTGCCTTACCAACACGGCGGCATCATTAAGCCTTTGGTCGCCGATACATAGTCCTCAAATTTTCTGATCGCCGATGATTTTTTTATTGCGGAACCCATTGTCTGTCCACATTCTGCCATTGCGGTTTTCTAGTAAACTACCTCGCCGATGATTAGTGGTTCTGAGCTCCGGCCTTTACCGTTAGAGTTGCCGACTGTAACACCCGTCAACCCCATGGTAAGGAAAAAAATACACACATTTTTTCTTTTCTTTAATACCAATTAATATTGACTCCAACTTAAACTAGTATCATGCTCTATACTATTTAATAGAGTTAATATCCAGAACAAATATAGAAATCAAAGCCATATTTTGAGGATCGTGATAATAAAACTAGGTTATTAGTTAAATGTCCATCGTGAATTTGAGGGTATAATAAATAAAAGTAGACTAAACTTATACAAATAGCATTACACATTCTTACATGGGAATTGATTTTTGTTTTATCTTGCAGGTCTGAAAACTAAACCTCGAGGTATACGACCTAAGCTCACTTGAAGTAATAAGAGAGTTGTGTGAGTAGCCATCGTTATAAGATATATTTTTTCTTCTTCTTTGTAGAACGATGTTTGCTTTCGCGACCACACAAGTGTGGTCATTCACAGATATGAGTAGAATGGCGCTGCTGATACGTTATCTTATTTTTCACCACAATCGCCTATTGAAAGAGGAATCATAATTTAGATGGTAATCTCACTCATTAAAATAATGGATCACTATAACTTCATTTCTTACCTTTGCATGATAGTATATTGTATTATTCCTGTACATCTAATTAATTCAATGGGCGATTAGAAGATTGAATTACTTTCCTTAACGTTATAATAGAGACTTTTCTATCTTCTTTTTGGGTAAATCGAGGCATATGTTTTCTAAAGTAACGCACAGAGTTTTACTATCATGGAAGAGTAAATTCTTCTAGAACCAACACCGATTGCTCTTCACGCTGGATTGCAATGTCTTGACCGAGTAGAGGCCTATATGGCATCTACCTAAGGGTGGGAGCAGCGGACATCAATATAATGAAGGCCATATTGGGTAGAGTTCCAAACAAAGAGACGCTAAACCATCTCATCCCAGGAGACTTAAGGAAATCCTGGAAACTACACCGTAGAGGATGATGAAGGAACGTCAACAGTAAAGGCACGGAGTTGTGCTTTATTAAGTATGGGGTAAACAAAGAACCTAGTTAAATAATAATGACATTAGATAAAGGCCAGCCAAATCAAAATGTAACTAATGTCTCAACTCGAACCAAACCAGAGATTCAGACAGGAAAAAAATAAATGCAAACTTTGAATGCAATAGAAGAATAATAAGCTCAATAGTGTACGATGTAACTTGATAGATATGTAACTTTAAAAAATAGTGATGCATGTAAGTAGGTTACAATCGTTTTCCTAAATGTAGCAACCTTCCCTATATCCTAAGGTTGATCGTTCCATGTGCAAAGAATAACGGTGCACCCAGTTTGTTGCCGTGTGTATTTCAAGGACTTTGGAAAAGAATGTCCCGTCCCAACGGGAAAGGTTACAGATACTAATTCAGAAAATGACAAGCACCAAAATTTCAGGGTGAGACATTGCTACCTAAATGGATTCATGGTTTTCATTGTATCTCGAGTCAAACTATGGTATTCTAAAACCACAACGTCAATATCTACATTGTAAGGATTTAACGAATTGGTTACTAAGGACACAAAATTGCTGTTAGTGGTAAGTGGATAAAATGTTTGATAACGGTGTAAAAGAAGACGCGTCTGTAAGGTACTCTGGCGTAAAGAAGACGCATCTATTGAATATGGGATGCGATTGCAGGTCCATATAAATAATATTTGGATTAGTGTGTATTGCCTTGCAGGTGGTGCAAAGACATGAATAAATCCCGGATCTATCAGGCATCATTGTTCGGTTCAGGAAGAAAAGGAAAACACAGATCTATAATTAATCTACAAATCCAGATTTATAATGAAATACAGACAGGTCTGAAATACAAATGCAGATCTACAATAAAATGCAAATCGAGATCTATAATAAAATACAGATAGGTCTGAAATACATATCCCGGTGTATGATAAGATATAATCCAAATTTATAATGAAATACATACAGATCTAAATAGAAATCTAGATCTATAATCAAACACAAACACAGATCTAAAATATAAATCCAGATATATAATAAAATGCAATTCCAGATTTATAATAAAAATACAAATCCAGATCTGTAATAAAATACAAACATAGATCTTAAAATATAAATCCAGATCTAGAATAAAATACAAATCTAGATCTGTAATAAAATGCAAGCACAAATCTAAAATAAAGATCCAGTTCTATAATAAACTGCAGAAACATATCTAAAATACAATCCAAATCTATAAAGAAATAAAGACATGGGTCTTGCAATAAAATTCAAATGCCCATTCATGGATCTTTAACAATGCATTTCAAGAATCGAAATTATAACAACAATTTAACAATCCATAAAAACCTGAGTTTCTTTGTGCAGGCTTGTTCTTTCTGAGATTGCCGCACCACGAACTTTGTCAAGTTCCCACAAGCGTCGATCAGTTCCCAATCACAAGAGATCCACCGGTTGACCTCCCTACCATTCCAATGGGTACTCTCCTTCCCCAAGGACCCCCGAGCTGAATGGGGTTGCAGGAAGAAGTACCCTAGCACGATCAGAGTGTGTAGAATCACTAAGGGCCTCCCAGCCCCCTTCACACCTAATGAACCAAACTCTCTACAGTCACCATCCGCCTCTGCATTCTCTCATCCGTCCAATATTAGGGCAAGAAAACATCCCCATATCCAAACCTTGCCCCTTTATTTATATCGTTTTTTGAGATTTATGCATAATGTAGAATTATTATTATTTTTTATTTATTCTTATTTTGAATTCATTTTTGTTTTATTTCAACGGATCTTTTGTCATATGCATTTATGTAATGTCATATTCATTTATGCAATCTGCTAATTTAGGATTTCTTTACTTAACCATTCCTAAATTTCATTTATATGATTCCTAGATTTTTGCTTTTGATTTGCTATTTTTGTGTGTGCAATGTGTTTCTATTTAGAATTTACTTTATCTTCTTTTATTTTGTTTATGATGATTTCTTCTTCTTCTTCTTCTTCTTTTAATTTCTTTTTAATTTTCATTTCATAAGGTTGCACTTTCCATTACTTTATTTCCAAGTCATGAGTTTATTGTTTAGTTATTACTTATTTACAATCTTATAGTTTAATAATTTCTTTTGTTTCTCCAGGTGATATCAAGGGTGCCATGACTGTCTTCATGCCCTTCAAATATCCCACTTTCTGTGGTGGGGAGTTAGTGCGATGGCTGAGACCATGTTAACTCAGTCCAATCCATGCTGTAGAGAGACTCATGGTTACTGAGGAATAAGGCCAACACCTCATTGCGCACCCCTCAGTTAATCCTTGTGAGTGACCGAGTCTGCGGCCTATCCTCACGGCAGCATGCCTCTTGCAAGTAAAATCCTCTCTTGCTTTTCAACCTGCCACATGGAAAATATGTCCTAACCATACTGGTACTTTCTTCCGTACAACCCCATCATCCTTTGTGGATCGATTGGAAACCATGATCATGTGCCTGCACACATGAAAACCGTGTGCATTAATTGTACTACACAATTTAATCAAAATATTATTAAAATAAATTGTATCACATGATATCCTGTTTATACTCAAACTGAAATTCATGTGGCATTGACACCACCTTGTATCATTGCGCAGTCGGGTCCCTGTCCAACTAGAAAATTGTCAAAGCATCTACCAATATATTGTAAGAAATGAAAATTGTTTATATATTTCATTCACACATTATAAGATCAATCATATCGCATTATATAAATCTATCTACCAATATCCATTCATTCATAAGCAACCATTGTGACACAACAATCAATACATATATAAGTCGTTTTAATTCATCGTATTAAATCGGGCCATTTGTACTCAAAATGCCCTGAAACCATAACATATTTTAACACTGAAATAGTCTGTCCAACAAGGCACTACAATGGTGCATTACAAAATTCCATTTATCCATGAGTACCCAAATGTATCACCATGATCAAAACATATATTTCAAAATTTAACCGGGTCATTTGCGATAAAATGCCCTCAAATAATAATATAGTTGAGTGATAAAAGAGTCTAACAAAATGGGGCACTACACCGACCGCCAATGTTTTTATGTTGACTGCAGAACCTTTAGTCTGTCTGTCTCCCACCGTTGCGGTTGCGTGATGAATGGTTCGGTCAGCGCTTTATGGTTAGTTCTTCCGCTCATTGATGCCGTTGTCTTTAGTGGGTAGTGGTTCTAATCTCCAATGCATGGACGGAAGATTTTAGCACTTTATTTCACCGACGTTTTATTTTTCCTCAGAACCCTTAGTCTATATGGTTTCCTCCATTGCGGCGGCTTAGTGAACTAACCATCCGACATATAGTTTTTCGTTCTTCGATGTGGAGTTTGGCTTAGTATTTTTCCCACCGATGGGGGTTTTTCCCGCCGTTTTTTGTGAGCCTTTACCCTACTCCATGGGCGATGGAGGTTTCTGTTTTTTTATCAAGTTAAGGATTTTGCGATGAGAACACAGTACAGGGACTCACATTTGATGATTCGTTTTAGTGATAGTGTGGTTTACTTTTTATTGAAAAGTTAGATGATCTTGAATGCAGTCCGGATTAATGATGAATTTTTCGTTTTAACTGCAGACGGATTTAGAAGATTTTTTCAGACCTAGTTTGATGATCGCTGCTGCAAAGAAGACATATCTAAAGGACACAACATAAGGGAGTTGGCTGAAGAAAGGAAAAGTAAGAACTAGAGATGTTGCTCAAGAAAAGAGGAGCGTGAAGGTCTAAGATCAATAGGATCTCAAAAAGACCAACGGATTACTGAACAGAATCGATAGCAGCAGAGGCCCAGGCTTGGGAAAATTTCATCAGTTACCAAGCTGGACCCTTTTATGAAGTGCTCTTAAATATTAATTTGAAATGTAACGTATGGTATAAATCATGAGCACTCACTAAAAGACAAAATTGTGGGATTAAATGGTTGGGGGAGCCCAAAGGTCACCAAGGGGGCAGCCCAAAATTTTTGTTGTTTTGTATAAATATAGGAGAGTATGATGTAAGCCAGGACTTTTTCCTAGATAGATTTGTGAGATTATGTTGTAAGAAGAACTATTTCATTTTGCAATAAGAATTACAAGTTTCCTGTTGGAGAAAGCTTAGTGGAATATTTCAAATGTCGTGCTATGGATTTATTGAATGTGAACTATTTCATTTTTAGCTTGTGTCCATTAACTATGAGATCATTCTAACCCTTTGAACCTATGTTCTTGTTATGAATGCGCTTTAATTTATTCCATGAAATTTCCACTGTGAGTAATGAAGGCTTTTCATAAACAATGAGCTATCTTGTTGTTCATATATCTATTAATGTTCATGTGTTTTGAAATAAGTAACAACTATCTTTGATTTTTCTTAATGCATGTGTAGAAATGCATTACTCATTGATAAATGATAATATTGCTCCCTAGGGATAGGTTAGATAGTTAGTTTTAGTTTCTTGCTATGTGTGATTTAGATGCAAGTGAGTTAAGACGAGAGGTAAGAACCTGCGCATCACATTGTGACCGCTCCTCATATTCTCTATCAATATGCATTCTTAGATAAGCACTTGCATATCATACTTAAATTCAAAAAATTAAAGTATACACGGTGGACCGGGTCGTAACCGGTAAAACCTTTTATTTTGTTACTTGACCTACGGTAGCTGGACCGTAAATCGGATGGATTCCCCATACCAAACAGTAATGGGCTAGTTGGGAACGTTTATTGGGGAGAATCCCTAACTGTTGTTACTTGCAAATTTCCAGGCATCAACCATTTTTGGCGATATAAGGAGGGCCGCCAATGTATGGTTGGCCAAGGAAACCCATTTTCTCGAGATTATTCCACTGGTAACAGTTCTGAGATTAGTTTGTTTCCCAATCCAATTCCTGAAGAGAAGGGTAAAGGTTTTTTGTATCCTGTCGATAATGAGGTAGTTGACGATTTGAGAAGAATTACTAGGGATTATGTGAAGAAGATTGGATTATTGCCAATTATTCATGTCTTACCCAGAAGAGAATGTCAGAAGAAAGACCACCCTATATTGGAAGACGTAGTGTTGGTTGAAGATTTTGAAGAACTAGTAGAAACAGCCTTACAGAAAGTTGTTCAACCTCTGAATCAGTTGGACCTAGATACACCTTATTGTTCACCTGTTCATACCCCTGTTTATTCACCACCTCACTCTCCACTTAAAATCATGACAAATGTAAACGCAAATCAGCCACCCAACCCACCAAATCCACTACCTGCTTGGAGGGCTAGGTCACCATTAAACCTAACACCTCCTTTGCATGACTTGCCTCAAGATTTTGAGAAAATGTTGCCTAAGTTTGACCCAAGTGAAAATATTTTGGTAGATGATCATTTGCAAAGCTTTTACTTGGCTATAGAAGGGCTACGAGCTGGAGAACATGAAGATGTAGTTTGCATATTGTTCTCTCATACCCTGAAAGGAGCACCAGCCTCATGGTATTTTTCTCTGCCTGCAAACTCAATCATAGACTAGGATACATTTGAAAGAATATTTAGAAGTAAATATGCAGTCCAAAAAAATCATGCAGCTCTGATGAAAGGGTTATGTGCTTTAAAGAAATAAAGAAAGGAAAAAGTGCATAGTTTCACTCAAAGGTTTGCTGCTTATCTAAAGAATTTTTCTACAACTGATAAACCATATGATAAAGTTCTGATTGAATACTATACTTCAGCTCTAGGGCCTGAATTGGCCATGTTTTCCAAGATGTCAGTCAAACCTACATTGTCAGAAACTTATGAAGAAGCTGAAAAAGAGAGCATAGAAGATTATCCTAAGCAGTCAGGAGAAAATTTTTTGGTAAGAAAGCGTTGTTACTGACTAAGCCTAAGGATGAGCAATCACATGACTTTGAAGGGATGGTGAAGATGATGCAAAAGATATCCAACATAGTGATTGATTTGGAGAAAGAAAAGGAGGCTCATAAAGCATACAAGCCTTACTATAAAAGGAGAGAAGATAACAATCAATCTAAGCCTCCTCCACACAGTCCTGCATCAATGAATTTAACTGAGCTAGGGATGGATAATTTTTGCACCTTTCATCAGCAGCCTCATTCTAAAAAAAATTGCCCCCAATGGATGAATTCGATGACATTAGTAATGATTCGGCTATTGGATTCCAAACTAATAGAAGCTGATGAAGAAGAAAAAAAGAAACCTACAGTAAAACAAGAAGAGGATGCTCTGGTTTTATGGGACTGTGTCTCGATGTTTGATACCGAAGAGGAAGGTTATCTTAAACAGGAGGAGATATCGGAAACAAACATGAAAACAAGAAGTCAGGGTTTGATAAAAGAAGACAGGTCAGTACTCCTGAAAATTAGAAGACTTCAAGAGAATGTAAATAAAATTCAGAAGAGCACCACAGCTGATAAAATACCTAAATTTACCATTACGAGTCAAAATCCAAAGAAAATCAACATGCCTGTTAAGCCTGTTGAAGAGAAAATTAATAATGTAAAGAAGAATCTCAAAGAACATAAGATGGAGTATAATATTGTAGAAGATATGAAAAGGGCTAAGGCAAATATCTCATTGTTTGAAATGTGTAATGTGCCTTAGCAGAAAGAAAAATTGTTAAAATCACTTGAAGTACTAGAGGAAAACCTTCCCACTGACAACCAACCTGAAGAAGAAGAAATTGGTGAACCAAGTGTGGGAGGTAAGTCTAAATGCAAAACCCCACCATTTCTCCTAACTTTTGAAATTTTCAACCATAACATGCACAACTGTTTAGTAGACTCATGGGCATCATTCAATGTAATGCCACTTTCAATCTGTAAGAAGATAAATGGAAAACCTAAACCATCTACCTGGCAGGTTATTCAGTTAGATAGAATAGCTGTGAAGGTAATTGGGGAAATGGAGGATGTTCTGATTCGATTATTTTCAAATGAAAAGGTATGTCAGTTCATCGATATTGTAGTAGCAGACATACCTGAGGCTTATGGACTTGTTTTGAGTTGGGATTGGTCAGCAAAGCTAAATGGATATTTTGCATCAAATTGGTCACATTTGTGGTTTCCTCATAAGGGAAGTCCCAATCAAATAAAAGTATTAAGAGAACCCCACATGAAGCACAATGTTACTCAGTTGGAGGGTAAGAATGAACCAGTGAATTCTGTGTTGGGAAATTACTTTATTGAACTTGAACCAGGAAATTACCAAGCAGAAGAAGCCAGCAGTACACCAGACGCACAGCCTGATCTCTTTCGATTTTCACGAGCTGATGAATTTGACTGTAAAATAGTAGACTTAGTTTCAGATGTAGTTTTTGATTCAAGTACAGTAGAAGTAGATAGTTTTTGGACACTTTTTTTTAATGGATCTAAAACTTTGGAAGGATCAGGAGCTGGATGTGTCCTAATTGATCCAAAGAAAAATAAACATTTTCTTTCATGTAGATTAGAGTTTAAATGTACCAATAATACAACCGAATATGAAGCATTAGTTCAGGGACTAAGAAAAGCAATTGAATTAAAAGTAGAAAATATGAAAGTGTATGGGCATTCTGAAATAATTGTAAAGCAAATTCGAAATCAAATGCATTGCATTTCACCTCATTTAAAAGCTTACCAAAATGAAGTGTGGGATTTGCTTAAAAAAAATATGCATTTAATATTGTATCCATTCCTAGACTAAAGCATGCAGTAGCTGACTTGTTAGCTACCTCAGCTGCAAGGCTTGTACCTTCAAATAACAGATGTTCTATTGAATTACTTTTTAGGCCTTTGGTTCCAGACATGATTACCAATCTACGAGTTTTTGATGATGATCAACAAATATTGGAATGTTTGATGAATGATGAAACCTTCAAAGGAGCAATAATCAATGATGAAGAACACCAAGTTGAACTAAAATTCGACAACTTTATTCCTAAAGGAGTCAGGACCTTAGAGTGAATGTTTGATCTAGACAACAAATTTAGAAGGCCAACAAATGTCAAAACTCACAGTTCGTCCTTACAATTCGAGCTAATAAATTTGGGAACTAAAGTTAAACCCAGATATGTAAATTTGGGAAAGTGTTGTTCTCCAGGTGAAAGAAATAAGTTCATTAGTTTGTTCAAACAATACAAAGATGTGTTTTCTTGGAAATATGAAGAGATTAAAACATATGACACGAATATTATACAACATGTCATCCCTATTAGAGCTGGAGTCAAGCCTTATCAACAACCTTTGAGAAAGATGCATCCAAAACTGGAACCTTTAATTCAAAGTGAAGTGAAAAAATTAATGGATGCTAAAATTATATTCGAAGTCAGACATTCGGAATGGGTGTCGAATTTGGTGCCAGTGAGGAAGAAATCCAGAGAAATCAGGCTATGTGTAGATTTTAGAAACCTCAATCATGCTTCGGATAAAGATGACTATCCAGTCCCACCCATGGAACAAATATTGCAGATGGTTTCAAGTTCTGAGTTATTTTCATTACTAGATGGATTCTCTAGCTATAATCAGGTATTAGTAGCTGAAGAAGACAGACTTAAAACTACATTCAAAACAAAGTGGGGAACTTTTGCTTATAGAATAATGCCCTTTGAACTCATCAATGTCGGAGCTACTTTCCAGAGGGCTATGGATATAGCTTTCCGCGGTCTGATTTTCCGTAGTGTTGTAGTATATCTTGACAATGTCATGATATTTTCAAAGAAGAGAGAAGAACATGCATTCCATCTAAAACAAATTTTCGAGCGTTGTAGAAAATATGGGATCTCACTGAATCCTAGGAAATGTGTGTTTGCGGTTATAGAAGGAAAGCTATTGGGTCACGTTGTTTCTAAAAAAAGGATCTCCATAGACCCAGAAAGGATCAAGGCCATAGAACAGATCCCTTTACCCCATAACAAAAAAGGTATGCAATCATTCATGGGGACAATTAATTTTGTGCGAAGGTTTGTACCAGATTTCACTCAAATTGTTAAACCTTTGAAGCAAATGGTGAAACAAATTGTACAATTCAAGTGGACTGGTGTACAGAAGAATGCATTCAGTAAAATAAAGACATCTATTGCTCATGCACCATCTCTCAAAAGTCCAAATTTTGAAAAGTATTTTATTTTGTACACTTTCGCATCTGACGATTCATTAGTAGCGGTGCTTACACAAAAGGAAGATGGGGGAGATGAGTATCCCATATCATTTATGAGCATTGGTTTGCAGGGAGCCGAATTAAGTTTCCCACCTGTCGATAAACAAGATTATGCAATTTTCAAAGTGGTAAAATAATTCAGGCCGTACATACTTAAGAACTGAATGAAGGTAATAGTTCCTCACCCAGCTGTAAGGTCTCTTTTCATACAAAAAGAATTAGGATAAAGAAGAGGCAACTGGGTAACAACTTTACAATAATATGACCTCGAATTCAAACTAGCATCCATAGTTAAAGGGCAAGGACTATGCAAACTAATGGCTGAAGGTAAAAACAATGAAGAAAAAAATTGGGACTATGAAGCTGAGTTACATATGATGGATGTATGTCCTCTTTTCACAGCTCCATATTCCTAGTACTGAGACCTTGTCCATTACCTTCAGGAAGGATTATTGCCAGAACATTGGAATTCCAAACAACGAAGAGCATTGTGCCTTAAATCAGCTTCATATCATATCATTGATGGAACATTATTTAGAAAGAATTATGATGGATTTCTTCTCAGATGCTTAGAGAAAGAAGATGCAAAGAAGGTCATAACAGAGTTACATGATGGGCCTGCTGGAGGTCATTTTTTTGGAGATACGACAGCCCATAAGATTCTTAAAGCCAGATACTATTGGTCCACACTGTTCAAGGATGTGCATGCCCATGTCAGAAAGTGTGATATCTGCCAGAGGTGTGGGGGAAGACAAGCCAAAGCAACAGGACCATTGAAGCCTGTGATGATAACAGAACCATTCGAGCAATGGGGGATTGATATCATTGGAGAGATAAAACCAAATTCTTCCTTGCAACACAAATACATTTTGACGGCAACTGACTACTTCACTAGATGGGTCGAGGCCATTCCGTTACGTAAAGTGAATGAAGATGCGGTCATGGTTTTCTTGCAAGATCATATTATGACCAGGTTTGGGGTTCCAATTTCTCTGGTTTTTTATAATGCTACTTATTTTTCTTATATTAGATTAACTGCATTTTCTCATGAAAGAGGAATCAAGTTGCATTATTATGCAAACTATTACCCATAAGGAAATGGTTTGGCAGAATCTACAAACAAGAATCTGATTAGGATCTTAAAGAAAACTGTGATAGAAAACCAGAGAAGTTGGAATTTAGCATTACCAAATGCTCTTTGGGATGATAGAGTCACACCCAATAATTCCTTAGGTGTGTCACCATATACCCTTGTTTATGGAAAATAAGCTATTCTTCCTCCTAACATTATGCTACCATCTTCCATAATAGCTCAGGAGTCTAGAGGCACAGATAACGAAATCCTACAGATTAGAATCTATAATTTCTTGAAGGTGAAAGAGTCTAGGTCCAGAACCAAAGCACGTTTTAAGCATCAATAGGAAGTAGTGAAACGGTGGTTTGATAAACATAAAGCTGGAAAAAAGGAATTTGAAGTGGGATATCTGGTTCTTAAGTGGGATCACCTGCATGATGAAAAGGGGAAACACACAAAGTTTCAACAGTTATGGGTAGGCCCTTTTCAGATTGTAGCAAAGCTTGGCCCCTCAACCTACAAGTTGCAAGATTTACAGGGGTGGGAAGAGAACTTGGGCCAATTAATGGTTTAGTTCTCAAACCTTATTTTTCCTGATTTTTGTTTTTGTTTTGTACATAAATAAACTCATTGGGTTGTTTGTTTTTTATTTATTTTATTTCTATTTTTTTAGTTAGATTTTGATTGATTTCAATAAAAAAAGCAAACTTTTTTGGTTGCATGGAGAGCATCATAATTTTGGATTAACCAAACTCCTTGATTATAAGACTATGTATTATTGATTTATCTGAAAGAATTCTTCTAGTTTAGCAGTTTTCATAAATGGCTATGAACACATTGAAGTCCTACTTAATCCTTGTAAAATAACTCAAGATGAAAAGGTCTGGAATACTATTTCGAGGCTCCATCCATCTCACACTTTAAAAATGTCTTAGGGGGTGACAGCAAAAGACCCATGGAAAGGAAGCACGGTAAACAGTATATTATATATAAATGATCCCATGCCAAGAATTGAAAGCCAAAAGGAAAATAAGAGTAAAAAAATCTCCTAAGAAAGCAATATGTATCAAAATGAAGTACTGAACCATATGAGTACAAAATTGCCAAAGTTCTTCTCCGTCCGTGAGCTGAAAATTAAATACATCTCTCACACAAAAGGACACTATGGATAGAGGAGCCTGAATAAAAATTCAGAAAGAAAGGCATGTAGGAGGACTCAAAAAGGACAATAAAGTCCAGAAGCACAAAAGTGCAAAATGGCATGGGAATGAGGAACAAATGAATATTTCTGTTTACCATATGTTACAATCTTGTGGTGTCCAAGGTGGGAGCTACTCGAAGACAGAGGTAAAAAATGAAATTCATATTCCTGGCCACAAAAGAGTTATCTTGACTTTGAAATCTTGGTTTCCATTTTCCTAAATTGGACTATCATCAATGATTAAAAGTACATACATTTTCCATTTGGTAAATCCATACATCTAGAAGAATTCAACATGTTGGTTTTATTGTCAAACAATCTATTACTTAAGGAAGAAATTGTCTAGAGATCTAGGTTCACCAAGTAGTCGCCAATTGTTGCAGCTGCAACTATTTTCCCAAATTTTTTAAAATTTTGGACCCTGCTTTTAATTTTATCTTGCTTGGGAGTGTTTAGATTGCTGAACTTTGTTTTTCCCTATGCTACATTTTGGATTGTTTGAATTTGAATTGAGTTCAAACTGTTTTTCTTCTTTTCAGAAAGTTGCTTTTTGTCGGCCGATGCTTTTGACTGTGGAACTTGAAGTTTGATTTATGGATGATTTCCTTTATCGCCGATGGAGGTCAGTTGAACAATGAGTCGGGGCTGTAGTTCTCTATGTATCCGTCGTTGCAGAAGGTAAGTAATGAATGTCCCGATGGAAAATTCTTATTTTCGCTCATGCACTTTATTTCAATTTTCTTTGTTGGACTATCGATGATTTTATTTTATCACGATCGGAGCATTAGCCTTCTATATAACCGTCGTTTCGGAGGACAAATAGAGAACGGGACGATGGATAGTTTTACTGTTGCCAATTCCATTTTTTATTGGTTCAAACCTTTTTTCTCTACGATGATTTTCGCTTTCAGAATAATTGTTGACAAGTAGTCAAAGTTTTAGTCTTCTAAGTCGCCTCCGTTTCAGAGGGCAGATGGTGAACATTCCGATGGATAGCTCCGATTTTCATCGATGCCTTGGTTTTATTGATCAACTTTTTACTTTGCGATGTTTTGTTTTCACTATCGAAACAGTTTTGATGATTGATTGGAGGGGCTAGTCCTTTGCGTTGCCGACACAGTAGTAGCATTAAGCCTTTGGTTGCCAATACATAGTCCTCAAAGTTTCTGATCGCCGATGATTTTTGTTATTGCCGAACCCGTTATCTGTCCACTTTTCATCATTGCAGTTTTCTAGTAAACTATCTCGCCGATGATTAGTGGTTCTGAGATCCAACCTTTAGCATTAGAGTTGCAAACTGTCAATGTTTGTATGTTGACTGCGGAACCTTTAGTCTGTCTGTCTCCCACCATTGCGGCTGCGTGATGAATGGTTCGGCCGATGCTTTATGGTTAGTCCTTCTACTCGCTGATGTTGTTGTTTTTAGTGGGTAGTGGTTACGATCTCCGATGCATGGACGGAAGCTTTTAGCACTTTATTTCGTCGACGTTTTATTTTGCCTTGGAACTCTTAGTCTATATGGTTTCCGTCATTGCGATGGCTCAGTGAACTAACCATCCGGCGTATAGTTTTTCGTTTTCCGATGAGGAGTTTGGCTTAGGGTTTTTCCCGTCGGTGGGGGTTTTACCCGCCATTTTTTGTGAGCCTTTACCCTACTCCATGGGTGACGGAGGTTTCTATTTTTTTTATCAAGTTAAGGATTTCGCGACGAGAACATAGTACAAGGCCTCACATTTGATGATTAGTTTTTGTGATAGCATGGTTTACTTTTTATTGGAAAGTTAGATGATCTTGAATGTAGTCTGGATTAATGATGAATTTTTATTTTTAACTACATATGGATTTAGAATATTTTTCAGACCCAGTTTGATCATTGTTGCTACAAAGAAGACATATCTAAAGGACACAGCAGAAGGGAGTTGGCTGAATAAAGGAAAAGTAAGAACCATAGATGTTGCTCAAGAAAAGAGGAGCGTGAAGGTCTGAGATCAACAGGATCTCAAAAATACCAATGGATTATTGAACAGAATCGATACTAGCAGAGGCCCAGGATTGCGAAAAGTTCATCAGTTACCAAGCTGGTCCATTCTATAAAGTGTTCTTAAATCTTAATCTGAAATGTAACATATGGTATAAATCATGAGCACTCACTAAAATAAAAAATTGTGGGATTAAACGGTTGGGGGAGCCCAAAGGTCGCCAAGGGGGCAACCCAAAAGTTTTGTTGTTTTGTACCAGCGTAGATCCAAATCCTAGGCTCTATCAAGCGCCAAGAGGGATCAAATCTCTTCTCAGGTATCCATTGATTTGATTCAAACCAAAAGACACATCTTTTTATTTAAGGTCCACATATAATATTTTTATTATTAATATTTAATATTATTTATGGTAGACATATAATATTTATTATTATTTTTTATTTTATTAGGAATGAACATTACAACATTTACCCATACATGGTTTTAAAACCACATGCAAGGCCCTCCTACAACCATGGGTTGTTTAGGAGGCCTTGCACATGGTCTTAAAACCATTTGCAAGGCCCTCCTAAACCATGTAGAATAAAACCATGAGTTGTTTAGGAAGCCTTGCACATGGTTTTAAGCCTCTCCTAAACCATGTACAATAAAACCATGGGTTGTTTAGAAGGTCTTGCACATCGTTTTAAAACCATGTGCACATAGGTTTAAAACCATGCACATGGTTTTAAAACCATGTGCAAGGCCAACATTTTTTTGAGGATAATTCAAATTTTTATTTTTTATTATTTTGGTAGGTAGGAACATTACATCATATCCCCCATATTGTGTTTTTTTCATGACCCACATTTTTTTACGGATAATTAAATTTTTACTTTTTTATTGTTTTGTTAGGTAGGAAGATTACAACATCTCCCCCATATTAGGTTGTTTTTTTGGCCGACATTTATTTTCACCTATAATTAAAAGAAATATTTTTTATTAATAAAAATAACGTTACGTAACGTTATGTAACATTACGTAACGTTATAAGATCTCCCCCATACTGGGCTGTAGAGTGCCTCTCGGTGCAATAAATATAGAAGAGCTAGATGTAAGCTAGGAATTTTTCCCAGATATATTTGTGAGATTATGTTGTAAGAAGAACTATTTCCTTTTGCAATAAGAATTACAAGTTTCATGTTGGAGAAATCTTGGTGGAATATTTCAAATGTTGTGCTATGGATTTGTTGAATGTGAACTATTTTGTTTTCAGCTTGTGTCCATTAACTGTGAGATCGTTCTAACCCTTTGAACCTATGTTCTTGTTATGAATGTGCTCTAGTTTATTCCATGAAATTTCCACTGTGAGTAATGAAGGCTTTTCATAAACAATGAGCTATCTTGTTGTTCATATATCTATTAATGTTCATGTGTTTTGAAATAAGTAACAGCTATCTGTGATTTTTCTTAATGCATGTGCAGAAATACATTATTCATTGATAAATGATAATCTTGCTCCCTAGGGATATGTTAGATAGTTAGTTTTAGTTTCTTGTTGTGTGTGATTTAGATGCAAGTGAGTTAAGACGAGAGGTAAGAACCTGCGCATCACATTGTGACCACTCCTCGTATTCTCTATCAATATGCATTCTTAGATAGGCACTTGCATATCATACTATTGTAGCTGCAACTATTTCCCAAATTTTTTTGAAATTTTGGACCCTCCTTTTAATTTTATCTTGCCTAGATTTGTTTGGGTTTGTTGAACTTTGTTGTTCCTCTGCTACAAGTTTGGATCTTTTCAAGATGGATTGAGGTTAAGTGTTTAGCATTTTCAGAAGTTGAATGACTATCTTTTGTCTGCTGATGCTTTTGGTTTGAACTTGAAGTTTTGTTTGTAGATAATTTCCTTTTCACTGTCGAAAGTTTATTGAACAATGAACCGGGGCCGTAGTCCTCTACGCAGCCACTGTTGCGGAAGCTAAATTATGAATGTCCCGATGGACAGTCATGTTTTTATTCTCTCCTTTGTTTATTTCTTCAAAACTTTTGACTATCGACATTTTCTATTTTATCACTATCGGAGCTTTAGTCCTGTGCGTTGTTGTCGTTTCGGATGGCAGATTGCAAGCACCCCAAAGAAAGCCCATATATTTGTCGATTCTGCGAGTTTTTTATTTTAAATGATTTTCTTTCTTTCACTATCGGGATTATGTTTGACATTTGATCGGAAGCCTAGTCCTTTGCTTCACCGATTCACGGTCCTCTAAGTTTTCCATTTCCAGATGGTTTGTTCTAATTTTTTGTCGATGTTTTCTATTGTTGCAGAACCCTTAGTCCAAGTGATTTCCGCCATTATGGCTCCTCATTGGACTAGTCATCCGATGCTGTAGTGGTTCCGAGGTCCGATGCTGCAGTTTTTTTTAGTGTTTATTTCGTCGACATTTTTTCACCTGAGGTCTATATATTGGGGTTGGTTATTATTTTATTGTTATCCTCATAAAGAATTCGTGCTTGCTATGTCCTTGTCGAGTCGAACTGTGCATCCATGCTTAGCTGTCGGGATTTCACTTGTTTGGGGTGCTACCGTGGAAGTGTTGGACCATCCTGTCGACTACAGTTTGCTTGCCAAGTAGGACAACCATGGTTTCTCATTTCTTTTGAGTTTATTGGTTGTTTTGGGAACTAGGGTTTTCCCCTATTTGGGTTTTTCCCGTCGTTTGGTAGTTGGTCGTCTAAGTATGATTACGGCGTGAAGTATTGGTTAGTTTCACAGCATTTATGTGGGGGGTTTGTTTTCTTGAACCTATTTTCAAGCCATTATGAAAACTCGATCCCAGTTTGAAAGTTTAGGTAGATGGTGCAGACAAGCGTTACGCTGTTTGCACCATTTTTTGTGGGTTTTCTTATGGTCATCCGGGGAGGGAGTTTTCGGTTCTCTTGTTTTCATGGGCTTACATTATTTTTCTGGGACGTTGGAGGGTTTGATTTTTGGTCAAACTAGAATTTCTGGATAGGGCCACACTTTCGAAGACTAGCCTCACTGATAGGGTTTTTTTCGTTTTGGTGAAGATTTAGAATGCATTTTGGTTTAAACGATGTATGTGCTATCTGGGTCATGTCTTAGCTGCAAACAGACTTAGAAATTTTTAGACCTAGTTTGCAGAAGTTCTTTTGCCTATCGATTATGCATTAATTTTCTGATAGTTTATCTGTTGAAAATGCATGTGGAAGAGGTAAATGCTTTTATATAGTTTTTGTTCATTCTTAGAACACTGATTGAAAGCTCCAATAGCCTAAGAGCATGTTTGGTATATGACAGGGAAACTTCTTTAAAGGATATATGTCTAAAAGACAAAAGAAGAAGGCTCATGTTGCTGAGGGAGAACCAGATGTGGAAATCATTAATAAGGTAGAATACGTCTACAAAGATACCAGAGCTACTACAAGGGTAGATCCAGATTACAAGTGGGGTGAGATATATCGGATGATTTCAAATCAGGAGGTGCCTGATGCAGGATTCAAAGAACTGACCATATATGCCAACATCGAGAAATCTACTCTGATGAAGGTAGCCACTAGACCTGAGTTGTTCCCATGCTTTGAAGTGATTGGCTAGATCCTGCCTAGGGAAAATGTGACCACAATTATCTTAGAAAATACTACCAAACAAGGCTATGCTGCATACAGTCCTCATTACGTCTCACTAGCATATCACCTACCTCCTGCTCCACTATACTTAACTGAAAGTTGGTTGAAGGAGATAAATTTGGACCTGGTTGAAGCAGTGAAGAGAATGATGATACCTAGGAAGAAATTTTGAACCAGGCCATCAGGAGAGTATGATACAGCCACTCTCTGGACTCCTTACAGGTTTATAGCACTAATGCTGAATAGAGTGTTCGGGAGAGCTCATGGTAAAAGTTTCAAGTTGGGATGGAGACCCATTATTTTTTATGTTGCCACTCAGGGGACCATATTCAACTAGGAAAACATAGTATCTAACAACCTCTCAGCCTGTATATATTTAGCTTTGGGAGGGGTGTCCCAGAAGAAGTCTGAGTTCTATATGAGCTCCATCTTAGTGGACTGTATATTGTGTACCCAGTCATTTCCAGACTTAAGGTGCAATTGGGACAGGGACAGAACCCCCATGAACACTGCATACAAAATATTTTGGGCACACAAATATTATAGCCACTATAAAGAGATATGTGAACATTTCGTTATGCCTTTTTACACTTTAATCTTCCTAACAAAATGCAACTGTATGTCCGAGGAGGCATTCAAATTCATTGAGGAACATGGGAGCTATTATTTGACTGAAGAGGGGATGTACATTAGAATGTATGGTTGCTGTAGGGAACCTTCTTTACTCCCTAAGTATGCCACTGATTATGTGGTGCATAAAGAAGTAGTTAGGCAAGTTTATCTAGATGGTGCAGGAAGCTTCATGTTTGAACATAAGAAAGTAGCCTATCCTGCCATACCTTTTCGGCTGGGAAGTTACAAATTTTCAAAAGTCAAACTAACTGCTGAGTTTGTACAAGAGTTGGAGCATTTTCGTTTTGGGGAGATGAGCTTCCATAGGAATGACTCCCGAAATAAGGTTGCAGAGCATTGTAAAGAAGCAAATGTTCATTTTGAATATACAAATTTTTGGGACAAGGACGGAGAAATCTTCAGGAATGCAAGGAATATGACTGCATTGAAGAAAATATTTAAGCAGAAGATCACCATTGTGGGCGGTAAAGGCAAAACCGCATAGAAGAAAGCTGAAGAAGAGGAAGCGAAGAAGAGGGAAGAGGATGCTAGGAGACTAGCACAAGAGGCTAAGAGTTGGTTAAAGAATGAAGAAGAAGAAAGAAATAAAGCTGCAGAGGAAGCAGCAAGGAAGGAAGAGGAAGAAAGAAAGAAGAAGGAAGATGAAGATATAAAGAAAAAACAAAAGGAAAGTGAAGTTCTAAGATTAGCAGGAGCTAAGAAAGACCAGCAAACTACTGAATAAATAGATACACAAGAAGCACAGGATAATACCGATCAAGGGCATGGACAAGACAATCCTGACCCTCAGGAGTCTGCTACAACTTCTAGCAGCACCCAAGAACAGGTTGTTTTTTCTGGATTGAATCTGATACCTTTTATGCGGAAAGTAGGAGAAGAGGTCCCTAATTTCAGCACCATCTTCTACGACAAGGAGAAGAAGAGGATTGTCAAAAGGACCGAGAAAAAAGTCAAAACAGGAGGACAATCAAGTATGATGATTAATGATAAAAATTTGGTGCATGGGACAGATGTAGATCCTCGACTAACAGCCAGAGCCGGAGTGGCATTAATCCAGGCAGCTGAAGACAATGTGGATAAACTTATGACAGACCTTGAGCAATCAAGGAAAAATGCAGCACAATTAAAGGAAACTCTAAAGGAGAGGGATGAAGGTAACAAGTTAAAGAGAAAATTTGAAGATATGCATAAGGAAGTAAGGGCTTCGAAGGTATAACTCCAAGCTCTGCATGCAAACAAATGACCTTAGAAGTTTTCATGGAAAGAACAGAAAAGGATGCTCAGAATAGTCTAGCAGAATTGCAGAGGTTACAGCAAGAGTATCAGGTGTTGAAGATAGATAAGAATGACCTCAAATTATCATATGAAGCTTTGAGTGCAGAAAAGGACCAGCTGCAGAGCAAAGTTGTTGAGTAGGAGGCACAAAGGGCCACCATAGAAGAAAGGGAAAAACAATACCAAGTGCAGGAAACAAGTTTTCAGGGACAGATTGCTTCATTAACAGCATCACTGAAGGATGCCAGTGAATAGAAGACTAATATCCAGCCTGTGAAGGAGCATGTCCTAGCTCAACAAAGAAAAATGCACCAACTACAAATGTCTATTGAAGAAGAAAGGTGTAAGATCTTATAGATAGATAGCAGGTTGGAAGAAATCCTGGACACTAGTTCATATTTTGATAGATCTTAGGATATTTTTGGAAGTCCTGACAGGAAGAATAGTCTGGTTAGAAAAAAATGAAGAAACCCCTGCAGAACTACCTGCTAAAGACCGACAGAGCTTAAAGCAGGATTACGACTTATTAGAATTTGCAATAAATACTGCAGAGGAATTCAAGAAGACTATGAAGAAAATGAGAGGAGCCTATACTGAGTACTGCAGAAGGGTGTTGGTCACCTACAACAGATGCTAAGTTGCTACAGAACAAAGACTAGATGCAATACCAGAGCATGATCTGTTCACAGAACTACTACAGAGTAAGTACTAGGAGGATGAACAAAATGTACAACAAGTCAAAGATTTAGATGAGCAGATCCTGAAGAATGCAGTAGCTCATTCAGCAATCAGCATCCATTTACTTGAAGATCAGCTACGTTTGAGTCAAGTAGGAATTGAGGTGGTTAAGAATCAGGCTGCAAAATATGAAATAAACATCCATTTTCTTAAACCTTCATATTTCGAAAGCATAGCAGCAGAGGCCCAAGCGTGAAAAGAGTTCATCAATGATCAAGCGGGGCCCTCTTCATGAAAGTGCTTTATTAAATTTTGTTTTAAATGTAATATATTATATAATGTATGATCAGTCACTATAGGACAAGATTTTGGATGGATTGAAACGTTGGGAATCCCAAGAGTCATTTGGGGGCAACCCAAAAGTTTTTCTTTTTTGTATAAGTATAGGAGAGTTAGATATAGAGAGGGACTTTTTCCCAGATAGATTTGTGAGAGTATGATGTAAGAAGAACTATTTCCTTTTGCATAAAGAAATTACAAGTTTCGTGTTGGAGAAAGCTTTGTGAAAGGTTTCAAATGCTGTGCTATGGATTTGTTGAATGTGAACTATTTTGTTTTCAGCTGTTATCCATTAACTGTGAGATCGTTCTAACTCTTTGAACCTATGTTCTTGTTATGAATGCACTCTATTTTATTCTATGAAATTTCCACAATGAGTAATGAATGTTGTTCATAAACAATTGGCCATCTGGTTGTTCATATATCTATAAATGTTCATGTTTTTTGAAATAAGTAACAGCTATCTGTGATGTTTCTTAATGCATGCACAAAATACATTACTCATTGATGGATAATAATCTTGCTCCCTAAGGATAGGTTAGATAGTTAGTTTTAGTTTTTTTCTTGCTGTGTGTTTATATGAGAGAGAGTTAAGACAAGAGGTAAGAACCTGTGCATCACATTGTGACCGCTCCTCGTATTCTCTATCAATATACATTTTTAAATAGGCACTTGCATCTCATACTTAAATACAAAAACTAAAAACATACATGGTGGACCAGGCCATAACCGGTAAAACCCTTTATTTTTGTTACTTGACCTACGGTAGCCGGACCGTAAATCGTACGGATTCTCCATACCAAATAGTAACAGGATAGTTGGGAACGTTTACTAGGGAGAATCCCTAACTGTTGTTACCTGCAAATTTCCAGGCCTCAACAACTTTTGGCGCTAGAAGGAGGACCAACAGTGCATGCTGGCCTAGGAAACTTATTTTCTCGAGATTATTCCACCGGTGATAGTTCTGAAAGCAATTTGTTTCCCAATCCAATTCCTAAAGAGAAGGGTAAAGAGCATTTGTATTCTATCGATAACGAAGTAGTTAATGATCTGAGAAGACATACTAGGGAATATGTGAAGAAGATTGGAGGATTACCAATTATTCCTGTCTTTCCCAGAATAGAATATAAGAAGAAAGACCATCCTATATTGGAAGACACAATGTTGGTTGGAGATTTTGAAGAACTGGTAGAAATAGCCTTACAGGAAGTTGTTTAGCCTTTGAATCAAGTGGACCCAGATACACCTTATTGTTCACCTATTCATTCACCACCTCATTCTCCACCCAGACTCATGGCAAACGTGAATGCAAATTAGCCACCCAACCCACCAAATCCACCACCTGCTTGGAGGGCTAGGTCACCCTTAAACCTGGAACCCCCTTTACATGACTTACCTCGGGCTTTTGAGAAAATGCTGCCCAAGTTTGACCCAAGTGAGAATATTTTAGTAGATGATCATTTGCAAATATTTCACTTGGCTATAGAAGGACTAAGGGCTGGAGAACATGAAGATGTAGTCTGCAGATTGTTTCCGCATACCCTGAAAGGAGCAGCAGCCTTATGGTATTTTGCTCTGCCTGCAAACTCAATCACAAACTGGGATACATTTGAAAGAATATTTAGAAGTAAGTATGCATTCCAAAAAACTCATGTAGCATTAATGAAGGGGTTATGCACTTTAAAGAAAGAAAGAAAATAAAAAGTGCATAGTTTCACCCAAAGGTTTACTGCTTATCTTAATAATTTCTATGCAACTGATAAACCGTCTGATAAGGTTTTGATCAAATACTATACTCCAGCTTTAGGGCCTGACTTGGCCATGTTTTCCAAGATGCAAGTCAAACCTACGTTATCAGAAACTTATGAAGAAGCCGAGAGAGTAGAAGCTGAAAAAGAGAGCATAGAATATTATCCTAAGCAGTTGGGAGAAAAAAAATTTGGTAAGAAAGCCTTATTATTGTCTAAGCCTAAGGAGGAGCAGTCACATGACTTTGAAGGAATGTTGAAAATGATGCAAAAACTAACAGAATAATAGATTTGGAAACGGAAAAAGAAGTTCATAAATCTTATAAGCCTTACTATAAAAGGAGAGAGGACAACAATCAATCTAAGCCTCCTCCACATAGTCCTACATCAATGAATTTAACAGAGGTAGGGATGGATAACTTTTGCACCTTTCATCAGCAGCCTCATTCTGAAAAAAATTTCCCTCAATGGATCAATTTGATGACATCAGTAATGAATCAGCTATTGGAGTCTAAACTCACAGAAGCCGATGATGAGGAGGAAAAGGGAAATAAATCCACAGAAAAACAAGAGGATGATGCTCTGGTTTTATGGGACTGTGTCTCACTTTTTGATACATAAGACGAAGGTTATCTAAAACAGGAATAAATATCAGAAGCAAACATGACAACAAGAATTCAAGGTTTGTTACATAAAGATAGATCAGTAATCCCAAAAATTAAGAGACTTCAAGAGAATGTAAAGAAAATACAAAAGAACAACACAGATGATAAAATACCTGAATATACTATTAGCAGTCAAGATCCAAAACAAGTCAACATGCCTCATAGGCCTATTGAAGACAAAGCTGATAATGTCAAGGAAAATCTCAAAGCACCTGAGATGGGGTACGAATTGTTAAAAGCACTTGAAGTACCAGAGGAGGAGCTTCCCACTAACAACCAACCTGTAGAAGAGATTGTTGAAGCAAGTGTGGGAGGTAAGACTAGGTTTAAAACCCCACCAATTCTCCTGATCCTTGAGATTTTAAACCATAATGTGCACAATTGTTTAGTAGACTCAGGGTCATTAGTCAATGTGATGCCACTGTTTGTCTACAAAAATATTAATGGACAACCTAATCCTACTACTTGGGAGGTTACTCAGTTAGACCTGACCAATGTGAAAGTAGTCGAGGAAATGGAAGATGTTCTGATTCGCTTATCTGCAAATGAAAAGATATGTTAGTACATTGATATTGTAGTAGCAGACATACCTGATGGCTATGGACTGATTTTGAATCGAGACAGGTCAGCAAGACTAAATGGGTCTTTTGCTTCAGATTGGTCACACTTGTGGTTGCCTCAGAAGGGAAGTCCAAACCAAATTAAAATATTAAGAGAGCCCCACATGAAGCACAATGTTACTAAATTGGAAGAAAAAAATGAACCAGTGAATTCTGTGTTGGGAAATCATCTAATTGAGCTAGAACTGGGAGACTACTAAGAAGAAGAAGCTAGCAGTACATCAAACACCCAACCCGATCTCCTTCGATTTTCACGGGCTGATGAGATTGATTGTATAATAGTAGATGCAATTTTTTATTCAAGTACAGTGGAATTAGATAATGGTTAGTTTTTTTCATTTTTTAGTCAATCCTAACCCCTTAACTTACAAGTTGCCATATTTATAGGGGTGGGTAGAGGATTGACCAATTAGTGGTTTAGTTCTCAAACTTTATTTTTCTTGATTTTTGTTTCTGGATTATCTTGTACATAAATAAATTGATTTGGTTGTTTATGTTTGATTTATTTTATTTCTGTCTGTTTTAGTTTAGATTTTGATTGATTTCAATAAAAAGAGGCAAACTTTTGCTTGCATGGAGAGCATCAGAATTCTGAATTAACTAAAATTCTTGATTATAAGACTATATACTATTGTTTTATCTAAAATAATTTCTTCTAGTTAACAGTTTTCCTAAATGGCTATGAACACATTGAAGTCCTACTTAATCCTTGTAAAATAACTCAGGATCAAAAGGTCTGGAATACTATTTCAAGTCTCCATCCATCTCACATTTAAAAAATGTCCTAGGGAGTGACAGCAAAAGACGCATGGAAAGGAAGCAAGGTAAACAGTATATTATATATAAATGATCCCATGCCAAGAATTGAAAGCCAAAAGGCAAATAAGAGTCAAGAATCTCCCGAGAAAGAAATATGTATCAAAACAAATTACTAAATCATATGAGTACAAAATTGCCAAAGTTCTTCTCCGTCCGTGAGCTGAAAATTAAACACATCTCTCACACAAAAGGACACTATGAATAGAGGAGCCTGAATAAAAAAAATTTAGAAAGAAAGGCATGCAGGAGGACTCAAAAGAAAGGAAAAAAGTCCAAAAGCACAAAAAGTGCAAAATGGCATGGGAATGAGGAACAAATGAATATTTTTGTTTACCATATGTTACAATCTTGTGGTGTCCAAGCTGGAAACTACCCGAAGAAAGAGGTAAAAATGAAACTCATATTCCTGGCCTCAAAAGAGTTATCTTGACTTTGAAATCTTGGTTTCCATTTTCCTAAATTGGACTATCATCAATGATTAAAAGTACATACATTTGCCATTTGGGAAATCCAGACATCTAGAAGAATTCAACATGTTGGTTTTATTGTCAAACAGTCTGTTACTTAAGGAAGAAATTGTCCAGAGATCTGGGTTCACTAGGTAGTCGCCAATTGTTGCAGCTGCAACTATTTCCCAATTTTTTTTAAATTTTGGACCCTCCTTTTAATTTTATCTTGCCTAGATTTGTTTGGGATTGTTGAACTTTGTTGTTCCTCTGCTACAAGTTTGGATCTTTTCAGGATGGATTGAGGTTAAGTGTTTAGCATTTTCGGAAGTTGAATGACTATCTTTTGTCTGCTGATGCTTTTGGTTTGAACTTGAAGTTTGGTTTGTAGATAATTTCCTTTTCGCTGTTGGAAGTTTATTGAACAATGAATCAGGGTCGTATTCCTCTATGTAGCCGTTGTTGCAGAAGCTAAATTATGAATGTCTCGATGGATAGTCATGTTTTTCGCCAATGTTTTTATCTCCTTTGTTTATTTCTTCAAAAATTTTGACTATCGACATTTTCTGTTTTATCACTATCGGAGCTTTAGTCCTATGCATTGCCACCATTTCGGATGGTAGATTGCAAGCACCCCGAAGAAAGCCCATATATTTGCCAATTCCACTGTATTTTTGTTTTAAATGATTTGACTTCTTTCGCTATAAGGATTGTGTTTGACATTTTATCGGAAGCCTAGTCCTTTGCTTCGCTATTTCACTGTCCTTCGAGTTTTCCGTTCGCTAACGGTTTGTTCTGATTTTTCGCCGATGTTTTCTATTGTTGTGGAACCCTTAGTCCATGTGATTTCCGCCATTATGGCTCCTCATTGGACTAGTCATCCGATGCTGTAGTGGTTCCGAGGTCCGATACTGCAGTTTGTTTTATAGTTTATTTTGCTAACATTTTTTCACCTGAGGTCTATATATTGAGGTTGGTTATTATTTTAGTGTTATCCTTGTAAAGAATTCGCGTTTGCTTTGTCTCTGTCGAGTCGAACTGTGCATCCATGCTTAGCTGTCGGGATTTCACTCGTTTGGGGTGCTGCCGTGGAAGTGTTGGACCATCCTGTCGACTGCAGTTTGCTTGCTAGGTAGGCCAACCATGGTTTCTCATTTCTCTTGAGTTTACTGGTTGTTTTGGGAACTAGGGTTTTCCCATGTTTGGGTTTTTCCCACCATTTGGTAGTTGGCTGTCTAAGTATGATTATGGCATGAAGTATTGGTCAGTTTCACAGCATTTATGGTGGGGTTTTTTTTTCTTGAGCCTATTTTCAAGCCGTTATGAAAACTTGATCCCAGTCTGAAAGTTTAGGTAGTTGGTGTAGACAAGCGTTACGTTGTTTGCACCGTTTTTTGAGGGTTTGCTTATGGCCATTCGGGGAGGGAGTTTCGGTTCTCTTGTCGTCGTGGGTTTACCTTATTTTTCTGGGACGCTGGAGGGTTTGATTTTCGGTCAAAATGGAATTTCCGGATAGGGCCATACTTTCGAACACTAGCCTCACTGATAGGTGTTTTTTTCGTTTTGGTGAAGATTTAGAATGCATTTTGGTTTAAACGATGTATGTGCTATCTGGGTCATGTCTTAGTTGCAAACAAACTTAGAAATTTTTAGACCTAGTTTGCAAAAGTTCTTTTGCTTGTCGATTATGCATTAATTTTCTGATAGTTTATCTATTGGAAATGCATATGGAAGAGGTAAAAAAATTTATACAGTTTTTCTTCGTTCTTAGAACATTGATTGAAAGCTCCAATAGCCTAAGAGCATGTTTGGTCTATGACATGGAAACTTCTTCAAAGGAGATATGTCTAAAAGATAAAAGAAGAAGGCTCCTGTTGCTGAGGGAGAACCAGATGTGGAAATCATTACTAAGGTAGAATACGTCTATGAAGATACCAGAGCTACTACAGGGGTAGAGCCAGACTACAAGTGGGGTGAGATATATCGGATGATTTAAAATCAAGAGGTGCCTGATGTAGGATTCGAAGAACTGACCATATATGCCAACATCGAGAAATCTGCTCTGATGAAGGAAGCAACTAGACCTGAGTTGTTCCCATGCTCTGAAGTGATTGGATGGATCCTGCCTAGGGTAGATGTGACCACGATGATCTTAGCAAATACTGCCAAACAAGGCTATGTTGCATACAGTCCTGGTTATGTCTCACTGGCATATCACCTACCTCCTGCTCAAGTATACTTAACTGAAAGTTGGCTGAAGGAGATAAATTTGGACCTGGTTGAAACAGTGAAGAGAATGAGGATACCTGGGAAGAAATTTCGAACCAGGCCATCAGGAGAGTATGATACAACCACTCTCTGAACTCCTTACAGGTTTATAGAACTGATGCTGAATAGAGTGTTCAGGAGAGCTCATGGTAAAAGTTTTAAGTTGGGATGGATACCCATTATTTTTTATGTTGCCACTCAGGGGACCATAGTCAACTGGACAAACATAGTATCTAACAGCCTCTCAGCCTGTATATCTTTAGCTTTGGGAGGGGTATCCCAGAAGAAGTCTGAGTTCTATATGAGCTCCATGTTAGTGGACTGTATATTGTGTACCCAGTCATTTCCAGCCTTAAGGTGCAATTGGGACAGGGACAGAACCCCTATGAACACCGCATACAAACTATTTTGGGCACACAAATATTATAGCCACTATAAAGAGATATGTGAACATTTCGTTATGCCTTTGTACACTTTAATCTTCCTGACAGAATGCAACTGTATGTCCGAGGAGGCATTCAAATTCATTGAGGAACATGGGAGTTATTATTTGACTGAAGAGGGGATGTACATTAGAATGTATGGTTTCTCTAGGGCACCTTCTTTACTCCCTAAGTATGGCACTGATTATGTGGTGCATAAAGAAGCAGTTAGGCAAGTTTATCTAGATGGTGTAGGAAGCTTCCTGTTTGAACATAAGAAGGCAGCCTATCTTACCGTGCCTTTTCGGCTGGGAAGTTACAAATTTTCAAAGGTCAAACTAACTGTTGAGTTTGTACAAGAGTTGGAGCATTTTTCATTTTGGGGAGATGAGCTTCCACAGGAATGACTCCTGAAATAAGGTTGCAGAGCATTGTAAAGAAGCAAATGTTTATTTTGAATATACAAATTTCTGGGACACGGACAAAGAAATCTTGATGAATGCAAGGAATATGACTACATCGAAGAAGAGATTTAAGCAGAAGATCACCATTGTGGGCGGTAAAGGAAAAACCGCACAAAATAAAGCTGAAGAAGAGAAAGCCAAGAAGAGGGAATAGGATGCTAGGAGACTAGCACAAGAGGCTGAGATTTGTTTAAAGAATGAAGAAGAAGAAAGAAAGAAAGCTACAAAGGAAGCAGCAAGGAAGGAAGAGGATGAAAGAAAGAAGAAGGAAGATGAAGAGATAAAGAAAAAACAAAAGGGAAGTGAAGGTCTAAGATTAGCAAGAGCTAAGAAAAACCAACAAACTACTGAACAAATAGATACACAAGAAGCATGGGAGCATACCGATCAAGGGCATGAATAAGACAATCCTGACCCTCAGGAGTCTGCTGCAACTTCTGGTAGCACCCAAGAACAAGTTGTTTTTTCTGGATTGAATTTTATACCTTTTATGCAGAAAGTAGGAGAAGAGGTCCCTAATTTCAGCACCATCTTCTATGACAAGGAGAAGAAGAGGATTGTCAAAAGGACCGAGAAAAAATTCGAAACAGGAGGACAATCAGGTATGATGATTAATGATCAAACTTTGGTGCATGGGACAGATGCAGATACTCAAATGATAGCCAGAGATAGAGTGGCATTAATCCAAGCCAGTGAAGACAATGTGGATAAACTTATGACAGACCTTGAGCAATCAAGGAAAAATGCAGCACAATTAAAGGAAACTCTAAAGAAGGAGAGGCATGAAGGTAACAAGTTAAAGAGAAAATTTGAAGATATGCATAATGAAGTAAGGGCTTCGAAGGCAGAACTCCGGACTCTGCATGAAAACAAGATGACCTTAGAAGTTTCCGTGGAAAGAACAGAAATGGATGCTCAGATTAGTCTAGCAGAATTGCAAAGGTTACAGCAAGAGTATTAGGTGTTGAAGACAGAGAAGAATGACCTCAAATTATCATATGAAGCTTTGAGTGCAGAAAAGGACCAGCTGCAGAGCAAATTTGTCGAGTTGGAGGCATAGAGGGCCACCATAGAAGAAAGGGAAAAACAATACCAAGTACAGCCAGCAAGTTTTGAGGGACAGATTGCTTCATTAACAGCATCACTAAAGGATGCTAGTGAACAAAAGACTGATATCCAGCCTATGAAGGAGCATGTCCTAGCTCAACGAAGAAGAATGTACCAACTGCAAATGTCTATTGAAGAAGAAATGTGTAAGATCTTACAGATAGATAGCAGGTTGGAAGAAATCTTGGACACTACTTCATATTTTGTAGATAGATCTCAGGATATTTTGGAAGTCCTGACAGGAGTAATAGTCTGGTTAGAAACAAATGAAGAAACCCCTGCAGAACTACCTGCTCAAGATCGACATAGCTTAAAGCAAGATTACGGCTTATTAAAATTTGCAATAAATACTGCAGAGGAATTCAAGAAGACTGTGAAGAAAATGAGAGGAGCCTATATTGAATACTGCAGAAGGGTGCTAGTCACCTACAACAGATGCCAAGTTACTGCAGAACAAAGACTAGATGCAATACTAGAGCATGAGTTGTTCACAGAACTACTACATGGCAGGTACCAGTAGGATGAATAGAAGGTACAACAAGTCAAAGATTTAGATGAGAAGATCTTGAAGAATGCAGTAGCTCATTCAACAGTCAGCATCCATTTACTTGAAGATCAGCTACGTTTGAGTCCAACAAGAATTGAGGTGGTTAAGAATCAGGCAAAATATGAAATAAACATCCGTTTTCTTGAACCTTCATATTTTGAAAGCATAGCAGCAAAGACCCAAGCGTGGAAAAAGTTCATCAATGATCAAGCGAGGCCCTCTTCATGAAAGTGCTTTATTAAATTTTGTTTTAAATGTAATATATTGTATAATGTATGAGCACTCACTACAGTACAAGATTTTGGATTGAAACGTTGGGAAGCCCAAGAGTCATTTGGGGGTAGCCCAAAAGTTTTGCTTTTTTGTATAAGTATAGGAGAGTTAGATGTAGAGAGGGACTTTTTCCCAGATAGATTTGTGAGAGGATGATGTAAGAAGAACTATTTCCTTTTGCATAAAGAAATTACAAGTTTCCTATTGGAGAAATCTTTGTGGAAGGTTTTAAATGCTGTGATATGGATTTGTTGAATGTGAACTATTTCGTTTTCAGCTGTTATGCATTAACTGTGAGATCGTTTTAACTCTTTGAACCTATGTTCTTGTTATGAATGCGCTCTAGTTTATTCTATGAAATTTCCACTATGAGTAATGAATGTTGTTCATAAACAATTAGCCATCTGGTTGTTCATATATCTATAAATGTTCATGTGTTTTGAAATAAGTAATAGCTATCTATGATTTTTCTTAATGCATGCACAAAATACATTACTCATTGATGAATAATAATCTTGATCCCTAGGGATATGTTAAATAGTTAGTTTTGGTTTTTTTCTTGTTGTGTGTGGTTTAGATTGGAGAGAGTTAAGACGAGAGGTAAGAACCTACGCATCACATTGTGACCGCTCCTCGTATTCTCTATCAATCTGCATTTTTAGATAGGCACTTGCATCTCATACTTAAATACAAAAACTAAAAACATACACGGTGGACCGGGCCGTAACCGGTAAAACCCTTTATTTTTGTTACTTGAACTATGGTATCAAGATCGTAAACTGGATGGATTCCCCATACAAAACAGTAACGGGCTAGTTGGGAACGTTTACTGGGGAGAATCCCTAACTGTTGTTACCTGCGATTTTCCAGGCCTCAACACATACTTAAATTCAAAAAACTAAAGTATACACTGTAGACCGAGCTGTAACCGATAAAACCTTTTATTTTGTTACTTGACCTATAGTAGCTGAACCGTAAATCGGACGGATTCCCCATACCAAATAGTAACGGGTTAGTTGGGAATGTTTACTGGGGAGAATCCCTAACTGTTGTTACCTGCGAATTTCCAGGCATCAACAGAACCATAGCATATGATTATGAATCTTGATCCAACACAATCTCATTCAAGAATGAAAAGGTAACACAATGGAAATAGATAACATGAATAACATTCACATGAGAAAAGGAAATACATACTGTAAAACAACAATACGAAAATCTCTTCTTTGAAAAGTCCTTGCTTGGATCTACCAAAATTTTAATTAACTTGAAAATGCTCAGTTACAAATCCTTTTCACTCTCATGGGTTCCAATAGAAATTACATTGGAAAACATGCTTTTATACATCAAAAAGCTCCTCGAGTTGATATCTAACTGCCTATTTTCTAAAAAATGGCTTCTTGTAACTGCCTTATTACATTTGTCAAATAACTAAAAACTAAATTTCCATAAATATTAGAAAATATTTAATTCCACGTTGAAGTGGACCTTGATATATTATTTTCTCTAGCATTCTAGATAAATATCTTCATTGATGTAGCTTATATTTCATCTTCCCGAATTTCTCAATTGTCTTCCACTGATCTCTAGAAGGCACTTCATGACTTGTCATTTCTTTAGCCAAAACGCTCAACTCCACATGATCCACATAAGAAATAGGAGACAAATTGGCACCTATCATTCTTAATAGATCAAAAATTTCAAAATCCACGGCTAGTTTATGAATTATAACTTTCCCGGTCAGAGACCGAGTCATATCCTCAAATTTCTTATGATCCACTCTAGATTGAACTAATAGAGCTTGATAATAAAATTGAGATATCAATTTACCATCCTCATCCCAAAAAGAATGGAATCCCTTCTGAAATAGCTCTGTAAATAATCCCTTAAAAGAACTGACCTGCTATAACACTCTCAATATGATGATGCTTTTGACAAATTTCCTTGCCTAAGTTATTACTGTGATTTTGTCCTTGATGCCCACTATTTTCAATTCCTCTTCAGATAGAGTATTGAGGAAATTGATAGTATTCTGAGATGTGTATGTTGGTCTTTTATCCAAAGTTTCCTTCACGAATGCACAACTATTTCTTTCTATAATTATCACCACTTCTTTATCTTTCATAAAATTCAAATAGGGCCTCATCTTAGTAGCCTCAGTAATAACCATAGCCCAAATCAGATTCCTATCCCCCTGAACTGACGATTGTTCTGAAACTCTTTCAACCAACTTTTCATTTTTATCCAACAATTCTTTACTTTTACTCTCAGAAAAATGTATTTCTTCTTCTTTCTTATTAATTTCCTTAGCCAATTTCTGGTTTTCTTCCTTCAATCCTTTAATTTCTTCATCTATCAAGCTAACTTGAGACATAGCTTGAACTATACTCTCTCTATTTGTTTATACACTTGATTGGTCTATTTCAAACTGCTTTTTATATTCCTTCTCTTCTCTTTCCTTTTCCAAAATCATTTGATTCTCATTCAAAACATCAATTTTAGGTATAAGGAAAGCTTTTTCCTTTTTCCATTGACCCTGCTCTTCAACAAATTTCAACAATTTGGATTTGCTATCAACTCTTGGAATAATGAATCCTTTTCTTTCTCCAAAATTGTTAATTCAGATGCCTAAATTAATTGAGTGGTTGGAATTTCCAGTTTCTTTTTCAACAACTGGATAGTGTTCTGATCTTTTTCAGCTAAGATTTTCTTTGTGGCTTGTCCCCTGTCTAGTTCACTATCCATAACTACAAGATCACCCTGGAGCTTCTTAATTTGTTGTTGATAGGTCTTATTTTCAATCTTCTCACGCTTCAGTTGATTTTCTAATATTGATATTGTGGTCTGTAACTTAGAAACTTTCAGAGTGGCCTTCAACAAGTCAGTGTAATTTACTTCTCCAGTATGTTTATGCAAATGAATCTTGTCTGGGACTGGAACCTTTAGTAAATCAAGCCTCATTTCTAAAACTCTGTCATAAGTAGCCACTGCTAAATTCAAAGTATTTTTCACAGTGATCAGTGAAACCTCGTTATCTGAAATATCCATCACTTTAGGAAAAAACTTTAAATATTTTTTAGAAGAATATTTCTTATCTTGTCCATATCTAGTATACAAGTCATTTCTAGACATGTACCTATCACTAGAACCAAATTCCCATACATATGCAAAACTGTACTCTTGAATTTGAAAGACTGGGCCTTGAAATTTTTTCTTTTATTTAATCTTCTTGTCTTCAATTGATCATTTCTTTGTCTGAATCCATTTTTGGCCTTTTTTTTTACTCTTGGTCTTCATCTTCAAACTCAATTGTTTATGAAAAGGTTCTTTTACCAATAATTTCATCTTTACTAGGGGATGGTATTATCATAGCAACAAATTTCATTCTGGCAGAGGGATTTACTTGCAGGCTTTCTGAGTTTTTTGCACTTGGTTGATATTCCATCAAATTAGCTCTTTCAGCTAATCACTCTATCTCTTGGTGATAAAATGTTTTTTTTTTTATTATGTTGTCTCCTTTGTGATATGATATAATAAGGGTCATAATTGATTTTTGTGGTCTTCATAAAATTCATGTCTTGCAACAAGCCCTCCATTACTGGAAGAGCAACTTTATTTTTCATAATAAAAGGACCCACCTTCAAAGGGGATTTTATCTTTAAATCTTTTCTGAAATTCAAAAAGTGCTCATTCTCCATAATGAGCTTCTGTTTGATAAATTTCAAGGCAAAAATTATGGGTGTAAAAAATGTAGGTAAAATGTAAGGCTCGTGAAAAAAACTATATATTCTGATGATAATATGTTAAATTCTTTGAAGCATATGATCATCAGCCTCCATGAATTCAAATGAGAAGATAAAGATGCAGAAGAGAGAGAAGATTTCAATAAACGGTGCTCAATAAATCATGGAGAATAATCACACATGAGACCAATAATTGTAATAATTAATCATAATCCATTAATCAATAAATAATATGGAATACACTAGTTGTACATATAGGAGAATTCAAATTCCTAATATAGGATTCAAATCTACCAACTCAGACTGAATTTGAAGCTAACTCAGTGTGGGAAAATCACCACTGGAGCTCACTAATGCAACTTCGAATAAGTAACTTAGTCTACAATCAGTTAATTGATGAGGGTAGGTGAACAAAGGCACCCACACTCCCTTCAATCATGTAAATTGGCGCTAGGCTAACTAATTGTGATCTAGCTAATAGTAAATAGAGAACAACTGAACATGATTGATTACCAACTAAGGTTAACTGAAGGATATTGCTGGTGGCACTAAGAGTAGGTTCCTAAATTATATGTATTGGTCCCCAATGAACCTAAACTCATGCAATCAGGTGTAGTAAGTGGCATATGTCCCTTAGGTGTGCCCCTCATGCACTAGTGGTGTGATGAAGACCTCCTAATCTTGGAAAATAGACAATTAGACTATGTGGTCAGATGGAGGATTAATAATAATCCCAACACCCCCCCTTAATCCTGACTTTGGATAACCTGGGCCCTGGAAACTAAGACCAAAGGTGACCCATACAATCTAAGTGCAAAAACAATAACTGCTAAAAACTGAGGAAATGGGGAAAACCTCATGGGAAAAAAACCCCTCAAAATAAACAGGAAAATCAAGATCAAGCTTTCATATCAAGAGAAAAATTCTTCTTGAATAAAAAACTTGTGAAAATAGTTCTACAACCTGCATCTATGTGGTGCAGTGAAGCAGTGAGATGGTCCTTATGTGCATTATGAATACTCAAACCATCAACCATATGAATACTCATACCATCATATGATTCTATGGATGCAACCATATGATTGGAGGCTCCTGAATCAATGAGGAAGGCATGTGATTTTGAACAGTTAGCCTTCAGTGCATGGCATCTATCATCATGATCTTCAGTGTTTTCTCCATATTCATTCTTCCTTGCACCTTCAGGGAGTGCAATGTTGTGCTTCTCAAGGATTTCTTCCATTTGAGCAATTGTCTTCTTCATACAACACTTCTCTGTATGGTTTCCTTTCTTACAGTAAGAGAACTTGCCCTTATTATACCTTTGATGTTTATCCTTCCTAGAGCCTGAGGATTCATCTGATGGATCAAACTTGTCTTTAGGTTCAATTTCACTGTTTCTTTTTTCCTTTTCCTTTCATATTCCTACTTTCTTGCGCATTCCTTGTCTCAACAACTAAGAAAGCTTGATTTTGAGAGGCTTTGAGAGATCCCATCTGTATCAGCTTGTCTTGCTCTTGGATTAGAGACTCAATGAAGGAATCAAGGGATGGCATTCTCCAATTAGGAGTAGTCAGTACCCCAGAGTTAAAGGTAGAAACAAACACTGAGAATTCTAATCCAAGTTTGCTTAGTATGGAGAGCACCAATTGTTCATCCCTCTTCTCAATCCTGCATTGCTTTCATTACATGGCCGGTGATTTGAATTTTGTAAAAAATTGTTGTATAGTTTCGAATTTACTGGGTTGTAGTAATATCCACTCATTTTCCAAGATATGGCCCCTCAGCTCATCGTTTACGTAATTTTCAGGAGAGCCTTGCGAACGTAACTTCTTTGCCTCTTCCTCATCAAGCGCTCATGTCGGCTCTTCTTCTAGTCTTCCAAGAACAAATCAACCTGGATACCATGCACTTTCATCATCTCGAGTAGCTCTTGTCTTAGGTTCACCAACCCAAAACTTGGTTACTCAAAATCTAGCACAAACCTCCACTACCACCCCACCTAGTCAAAACTCTCCATCAGTTTTGACTCCCCCAATAGTCTCTACATCTAGGGGAATCCCCCAACTCAAGTTACTTCATTTACTTAGGGAATTGTTTCTAGTATGGGATAGAATCTACCAACGGGACCTCCTGTAGTAAATACCCTTCCTCCTAATACCACTACGGTTGTACCCTCTTCCATCCATGGAGGACCTTCATGGGTCCAACCTGTCGTCGGTCCTCTTTCTTGGGGATATACTTATCATGGTACTTAACCACCTACAATTCATCAATATTATCAACCAACATCGTCGACGGTAATTTACCCTAGAATTCCTTACCCCAGGAATGCTTATGTTCCTTGGGGACAACATAATTGGTCTAATGTTCTATCCTGTGGAGGAGATTTTGTAAACATTGTTGGAGGCTTTGGACCACCTCCTGGAGGCCCTCCTTCTAGGGGACCCCCTAGAAGGACCTAGAGGACTTAGTGGAACATATGGAGGGCCACCTTCTAGGGGATCACCATATGAAGGCCCACCACCTGGAGGACCACCTCCCTCCGGTGGCCCAATGTCTGGTGGACCATTTAGTAACCAACCCGCCGTGGGGGTATCATTTATGCCCATTTATCAATCTGCTTATGGTCCTACTGGTCTGCAAATACCATACCAGTATTACCAATATCCTCATCTGAATCAACAATTTCCATTTTTGGCTACATTAGATCTGCCATATTTTTCCATATTGATTAATGATCCTATACATCATGATCCTTCTTGGCCAGCCATTCCGGTTAAGTTACCTTTGGGCATACCTAAATTCGACGGTAAACCTGGTGAAGACCCTAAGAACCATGTGATGAATTTTATCTATGGTGCTCATCAAACTCTCTAACGGATGGTTCAATTCATCTACGGTTATTTCAGAGAACCCTCACCTGAGTAGTTATGAAATGGTATATAGAGCTACCTCAACGCTCTTTCTGGGATTTTAATGCTTTAGAAATGGCATTTTTAACTCATTTTCAGTTACCAATTTGGTCTGAGACAGGTACAGACATGTTAACCTCGCTTCGACAAACTACCTCTACTCACATCTTCGATCATATACATGAATGGAGATGAAGATGTAGGTTAATTAAGGCTCCTATTCCTCATCAGTTACTTGTTGAATGGTTCGTGAAATCTTTACTTGCCCCCATTCATAGAGATGTCTCCATGGGAGGTGATGTTACTGAGGGGCAGTCTATTGGTCGTTCTCAGTACCTAGACTTTGTTTATTCCTAGCCAGGCACTTTGTATAATTTAATTCCTCATGCTCCTCATCCCACATTGAATCCTTCAATACCTACAACTAAACCACCTACAGATGGCATTCTTGGTTTAGTTCAAACTCAAATGGTGACAAAATATACCAAGAAGAAAACTCAACCTATCGCACCTGTAAGTCAACCAGCACCACCACCCAAAACTGCACCACCTCCTGTTGCTTCCTTTGAAGTAAACGTGGTTCAATCTGCTCAATATTCGGTAGGAAAAAAAAAAGGTAGAAACAAATCGAAAAAATTCGACAATCAACAGGAAGGTAATAAACCACAAAATCCTGATGCCAATTCTAAAAATAAACGAAAGTTAAAGTACCCCTACCTAATTTGTGGAGGTGATCATTTCACCAAAGAGTGACCTCATCGAGAGGAAGTCAACAAATTTTTGAAAAGTTCACCCACCCCAGCAGTTCTTACAGACCCTTTCCCTATCCAACAACAATTGATTGATCATCAATCCTTGCATGGGCCTTCTCCATCCATCGATGAAGTAAAAATGATGTCAAGTGAGATGATTAACCTGAATACTCAAGCACATAGTTATGACCCCCCTCCAGAAAAGAAAAGTGATGAGGTTCCATCTGATAAACCTTCAACTTCCACCCCCCCTCCAAGTAACGGTCTTTAGATTGATAAACCTATGCCTGATGCAATGTTTCTCCCACTTAAGAGTACACTTCGTAAGTCTGTTTTCAATCCTAATGCACGTGTTTCCCAATAATATAATATAGTAGAATATTTGTCCCAAGCACCCTATGCTATGTCGGCTCTAGAAGTACTCCAAACTTGTCCCACACAGTGAAACAATTTGCTAACAACACTTGGAGCTATGGATCCTTAGAATAGTAACATCATTGCTTTCAAGCTGGATGACTTTAAAACTAGGCTCTCGCATCAGTTGGAATTCCAATTGTCCACAAAGGTTACTAGAAAGAACATTTGTTGTACCGTGTTGGATGAGAGAGACTCTACTTCAATCATGTCTCTGTCTTGTTGGAAAGCCATTGGTTCTCCTGAAATTAAGCATCCACCTACTACACTAAAGGCCTTTGATGGTCATGGATTTAAACCATATGGATTACTGCCCGCTCTCCATATTGAACGGGCGGGGGGGGAATCAGTTTCCATTCATGTTGAATTCATTGATGCTCCTTTGGATTACAAGCTACTCCTAGGTCGCAACTGGTTTTATTCTATACAAGCTGTGGCTTCATCCGTTTTTCAGATTTTCCAGTTCCCGTTCGAGGGAAGGATTGTTACGATAGATCAATTAGATTTCATTTCACAAAATGATATTTTGAATGATGTGAACGTCATTCCACTTATGACTACCCCCAAATATTAGAACATTGGATTAGGCCTTCTTAAAGACTCTTCTCTCATGGGAGTCTTCTCGTTTTCAAATCCTCCTCCTATTTCGCAGTCTGCATCAATAAACATGATTTCTACCTCTATCATAAACAAAGGAAAGTTTATTATTGAATAAACATTTAGTCCTTTCGAGAAAGTATACAATGCCATTCCAACCACCAGCGACCCCACCATCAATGGTCATTTGTTGGTGGCCTCTGATTCTTATCCCCTACCATATTGGCTTGAACCCCCGTCTCTAGATTATATTTCACATACACTCCCCTCTAATGAATCCATCATGGAAATTATGTACCTAAAATAGATGCCTTGGAAATATCATCACCATAGATCTTCTTTCCTTCCCCCTTTCCATGTGGTAGAAAAGTAATTCGCCTCCACAGTTTCGTCTGATATAGTCATGGACCCTCTGTCCCTTATCCTCATTCATGGTGTGGAATCTCAGGGTATTTTATGTAACATTACCAAAACCATTCCGGTGAACATATCGGTGAAACCTGGTATTTCAGATAATATTCAGATAGGCCATAACTCTTCACCTTTAGAGGTACAGTCCTATACGACCTTATTCAAGGAATTTAGAGATGAATTTTCTTGGACATACGAAGAAATTCTAGGGATTGATCCCTCCATTGTTGTTCATGAGATTAAAACCTACCTTGGTTCCAAGTCAGTTCACCAAAAATTATGCTAGGTACATCCATAGAAAGCAACATCCATCAAGGAGGAAGTTGAAAACATTCTTAGAGCTGGTTTCATTACCCGTGCCCTTGACTGAATGGGTGTCCAACATAGTCCTTGCGAACAAAAAGCAGGGTACTATTAGGGTTTGTTTCTATTTTTGGGACTTGAATCGTTCTTGGTCTAAAGACAAATTCCCCACCCCCTACATCGATCAAATTATCGATAACTGTGTCGGGAGTGCTATATTTTCATTCATGGATGGCTTATCCGGCTATAATCAGATCAAAATTCTCCCTTCCTATCGAAAACTTTTGTTTGGATTGAAAAATGTTGGTGCTACATTTCAATGCGTGATGTCATATGCTTTCTATGATATCAAACACATTGTGGAACCTTATCTTGTAACATCCTCGACCCTCCGACCGACGAAGAGGACAATACCAAACCCATTAACCATCCAGGCAACTAGCCCCATGAACATGTACATAAATAAAACTGACAAACTGAAATGCTTGGAAGTAAAAACATGCAGAGACGCATAATTGTTTAACATACAGTGGAAGAAAACCATACATTCAAGCATTCGACATGTTCTTCGTAATTCATTAAACAATAAATATAATTCGACATGTTCTTCGCAACTAGCTACGTCGTTGTAACGTTCCACCCAACCATAGGCCAATGTGCTCCTTATCTCTCAACAACACTGCCACCCCTGAGCTGGGCATGATTCCCTAAGGAATAAAGAACAATCATGCTTACACATATCCAAGGATACACAAATCAGCCAAGCCAACACAGTTGGGTTTACTAGGCCATCAACAAATCAGCCAAGCCAATGCAGTTGGGTTTATTAGGCCATCAAGGAGCTGGGAAAAGCTAAATTCTAAGTTGGTGAGCTCATTAAAGAGCTAAGGAAACCTACACCAGAACTAGCCTAACTTCTAGGACACCTACACACACCCAACATAAGGAAATCAATCCCTTCTCTGCTATACAGTCCCTCAGGCCCTGACCTCCCTTCCAGTGCTATTCAGGGGTTGTGGAGAAGAAATCTGACCCTCTAGCTCTGTCTGTGTGGCTCCCAAGCACACCAGGTTTATCAAGCATACTCCAGCCTTCATTCCCACTCCAATACATTCCAAATACCAACCACTTAATACACACAACAAGGTCAAGCAATTCACGGCTCTGTGGAAACGGGATGGCAACCAAAATGGTGAACGCAGCTCAGACTAAGAAAATTGATTCAGAGTTGTTCTTGGCCCTAACATGGCCAAAACAACTCAGAAGCAACCCCAAAAACATAATGGAACCTGCAACAAAACCAAATCGTGGATGAAACCAATCATCAACCAAAATTCGTGGGGAGAACAACAGTCCGATCTCAACATTAAGGCAACGGAAGTACATATCCCAAGTTGGAAAGGAGATCCGACTCTTAGCCTGTGCGTGAGGAAAACAACCCAGCCAGTGCGTGAGGAGAAGAGGATGTCTCCCTCTGCGTGAGGATGGGCCAAGAGTGGAAGAATGGGAGAAAAATGGAGTCATTTTTGCCTCCCTGCCCACGTGAAGTGAAAAAAAATCCGTTGGTGGAGTGTGCATGTGGGAAAGGACTGGCAGTCCTGCCACACACCACTACCCAGCAATAACTACCCCAATTAACAGCAAAAGTTTTAATGTGGCAGCTGACTAATGAGACAAGGAAAGGTGAGTAAGTCAAAAGGATTTAATAGCTAACGCATGGCTTTTCCCTATAGGCTCAAAGTTTAATAACTCCCCCTCCTTATCCTTAGGAAAATCATGCCCTTTTCATAATGGTTGCATTGACATAGTTGGTTGGGGTTCATTTTAATTAAAGATGCATATTTACATGATTCCAAAACAAATATGTGCCATATATCACGATATACCATCAGCAACGATTCCAATTGTCGAAACATAACACAACCAAATCAATGGTGGGGCTTTTGCCTTTAGCTCCACACCACGATTAATTACAATATATACATCATGTACACTTAATGCAAACAGGGTCAAAACTGGGGTGTTACATTCCCCTCCCCCTTCAATAGCACTGTCCTCGGTGCTTTACAAAATTGAACAAAATGCTTCACTGGTATCGCCTCGGTGTTCTACAGAATTGAACAAAAATGGATGTGCTAATCGCATGGTATCCTCCAGCTCCCACATAGCCTCTTCAGTACCGTAGTGCTCTCATTGCACCTTTACCTGCCCTATGGCTCGGTTCCGGAGCATTGTGACCTTCCTGTTGAGGATGCGCATTGACTCGATTTGGAACTCTCCCTTGGGTTCCACCTGAATCACATCCCAATTTATCACATGGTTAGGATCATGTACATATTTATTAAGCAAAGAAACATGAAAAACATTATGAGCTCTAGTGCTAGAAGGCAATGCAATTCTATATGCAACTGGCCCTATTCTTTCAAGCACTTCAAACGGCCCACAATATCTTGGTGACAGCTTGGCAAAACTTCCAAGATTCAAGGAACTGTTCTTTTCCTTCACTCTGAGGTAAACATGATCCCCAACACTGAACTCCCTGTTCACCCTATGCTTATCTGCATAGATTTTCTGTCCGTCCTGTGCTGCTTTCAAATTCTACCTAATCTTTACAACCTCTTGCTCCATTTCCTTGAGCAATTATGGACCAAGCATGACCCTGTTCACTGGATTATCCCAAGTCACTGGTGTCCTACACCTTCTTCCATACAAAGCTTCATATGGACTCATCCCCAAGGATGCCTGCTGTCCATTGTTATAAGCAAACTCTACCAAGTGTAAGTAATCTTCCCACTTGGTTGGTTTGTCCATCACATACATGCGAAGCATATCTTCAAGCACCTGATTGACTTTCTCTGTCTGAGGATGGTATGCAGTGCTGAAGTTTAGCTTTGTACCCAAATCTGCAAACAACCCCTTCCAAAAGTTGGAAGTGAACTTGACATCTCGGTCAGAAACTATTTCCTTAGGAAATCCATGCAATTTGAAAATCTCCTTCATGAATATCTTTGCAATGTCATCAGTCTTATGCGTAGACTTAACCGGTATAAAATGCGCTGCCTTTGTCAACTTGTCTATCACAACCATGATGGAATCATGTTGTCTCCAAGTCATCAGCAATCCCGTAATAAAATCCATGGAAATAACTTCCATTTCCATTCTGGAACTGGAAAAGGCTGCAACAAACCTGCCGGGTGTTGATGCTCAACCTTTACCTGCTGACATTTCATGCACCTTGAAATGTATTCAGCCATGTCCTTCTTCATTCCTGGCCAAAATCATTGTTTTCTGGCGTTAGCAATCGTCTTCTGGTATCTTGGATGACCAGAATACAGAGCTTGATGGATTTCATCCATAACAACCCTCCTCAAATCTGCCACATTTGGAATGTAAATTCTACCTTTATAAGTAAGAAGTCCATCTTCTTCCAATTTATATCCCTCATACCTATTCTCAAGACTTTGTTGCTGCAATTTGTCCTTTACCTGCTCATACCATTCATCTCCAACAGCATGATTAACAATCTGCTACCTAAAATCTGATTGGCAAATACTAAGAGATGTCACATGCATTTCCTGCATCTTCCTGCTGAGTGCATCAACTACCTTATTCTCTTTTCCCTTTATGTGCTTAATTTCAAAATCAAACTCACATAAAAACTCTAGTCATCTCGCTTTCCTAGCATTCAGAGTAGGCTGATCAAATAGATACTTCAGACCACAATGGTCTATCCTTAGTTCAAATCTTCTACCCATCAAGTAATGCCTCCACATCTTGAGGGCATGCACTATGGCTGCAAGCTCTTGATCATGAGTGGCATAGCTCTTATCATGCTCCTTCAGCTTTCTCGACTCGTGACATATCACGTGGTTGTCTTGCATAAGGACTCTGCATGCATCGGTACACACCACAAAATCTTTCCCTGGATCTGCAACTTTCAATACTGGTGCACTGGTGAGAATATTTTTCAACTGCTCAAAGCTTTCTTCACACCTCAATGTCCATTCAAACTTTACCCCCTTATTTTGCAAAGAAGTGATGGCATGTGCAACTATGGAGAATCCTTCAATGAATCTCCTGTAGTATCCTGCAAGTCCCATAAAAGATCTTACATCTGTCACATTTTTTGGAGTAGGCCAATTCATAATGACTTCAATCTTTTCAGGGTCCACAGATATACCCTCTTCTGAGATAATGTGACCCAAATACTGAATTATTATCTATAGAAGTCACACTTGCTCAGCTTTGCATAGAGTTGATGCTCCCTGAGCAATTGCAATGTCAATCTCAAATTCTCTTCATGCTCTTCCTTATTCTTAGAATAAATAAGAATGTCATCAAGGAAAACAAGAACAAACTTTTCCAAATACCTGCTAAAGACACTGTTCATAAGGCACATAAATGTAGTTGCTGCATTTGTGAGACCAAACGGTACCACTACAAACTCATAATGTCCATACCTTGTTCTGAAGGTTGTCTTATGAATGTCTTCATCCTTTATTCTCACATGATGGTAACCAGACCTCAAGTCAATCTTGGAAAATAAATTTGCTCCTCTCATTTGATCAAAGAGGTCATCGATCCTAGGAAAAGGATATTTATTCTTCATAGTGACTTTGTTCAACTGTCTGTAATCAATACACAACCTAAGTGTACCATCTTTTTTCTTTACAAACAGAACTGGTTCTCCCCAAGGAGACACACTCGGCCTGATATACTTCTTTTCCAACAACTCTTGTAGCTGCATCTTCAACTCTAGCATCTCTGGTGTACTCATTCTGTACAGTGTCTTAGATACTAGTGCTACTCCTGGCACAAGTTCAATTGTGAAATCAATTTCCCTCTTTGGAGCAAGCCCTGGAATCTCATCGGGAAATACATCCTTGAATTCCTGTAACACCTGATAGTCCTCTAGCCTAGGAGTTTCATCCTCTGATGCCTCCAAAATATGAGCTGCATACAACTGGCAACCTTTCCTACAGAACTTCTTCAACTACATTGTTGAAACCTGCCTTACTGAAATCACCTTTGGAATACCTTTTACCACTACTGGGTTCCCTTCTTCATCCATGCATTCAAAAGTCTTATTATAATGGTCAAGCTTTTCCCTGTGAGCTTCTAACCAATCCATTCCAATGAGAACATCATAGGAACCAAGTGTTAGAACATTCAAATCTACACAAGTGACCAATCCATTCATGACCAATGGACATTTCTCTACCACTTCACTAACCTTCCTCTTAGTTCCAGTGGCTAGCTGAACTAACCAAGATTTTCCATGCTTTACTTTCTTAAAAGCACAAATCTACACTACTCTAGGAGTAATGTAACTATGAGTAGAACTGGGTTCAATCAAAATAGAAACAGATTGCTCAACAATCTTACCTGCAACTTCAACCACAATTGACTAGTGATCTTCCTAGCGGTCCTCCAGTGCTGCATAAATCCTAGGGACTGCCCTTGCTACTTGACCCACTGTTTCTGCTTCTTGAATGTTGTAAGCTGGCCTTGCACTCTCATTCTCGAGTGGACAATTTCTACGCATATGGGGTCCTCCACATTTCCAACATTGGAGTGGTCCTCTATTCTGTTGTGGATCTTTAGGATTTTCTCCTATCACTCCAACTGTCTTACTTGCAGCTTGGGATGGCTGCTTTTGCTGATTCCTAAAGTTAGAGGGTTTGAAACCTTTCTTTCTTTGGTCAAACCTCTCATTCTTCTTGTCCTTCCATGCCTTATGGTAATCAAGTTTACCTTTGCTTTGCTCATAACAATACTTAGCCTTCCTTATTGCTTCTTCAAGAGTTCTAGGTTCATAAAACTCAATTATATCTTTGTAAGATTGAGGCAATCCACTCAGAAAATGCTGGACCTTCACCTTCTCATCTTTGATGTACCTGGCATACCTCAACAATTCCAAGAACTTATTTGCATATTCTTACATGGTCTGTTGTCCCAATCTCAGCTTATGTCATCATAATACCTGTCAGAGAGGTATTTCTGCTTGAAATACTTCTTGAATTGTTTCCACTTAAGTCTTCGTTCACTGATCCTCTTTACTTGCTTAAATTGCTACCACCAAATGGATTCCCTTCCATTCAGATTGAATATGGCAACCCTTGCCTTCATGTTTCTTGAATAATCCTGAACTTGGAAGTACTTCTTTATCCCTAGAAGCCAAGCTTCAGCCTCTTGTCCAATCTTTCCTTCACCGTCAAATGTAGGAGGTTTAGCCTTCTTAAATTCATCCTGAGAGCGATCCCTATTGTGCCTCTTTCTCTTTCCTTTACGAGAAGAAGAGCTTGAATCCCCGTTGGATTCTTCAGAGTCAGATGATCTACTAGAAATCCTTCTTCTTCTCTAGGTACTGCTCTTACTGCCTTCTGGATTTACTGTACCCTGTCTAGAGTCTATCTTTCTTTGCAAGTCTGTCAAACTCTACAACATAGCAGCATTCAACTGATGCTGCTCTTCCTGGGTTTTAATCAAGCTTCTCATGGTGGCTATAATATCTGGCGGTGTCTCTTGGAATCTCCTTCCATTAGACTCTATGTCTTCATTTCTAACTCGGACATTTTCTCCCATGGCATCTCGTGCACGCTCGTAGGAATCCCCAGCATCGACATATCCATCATGGGTTCTCATGTCTAAACCACCACTTACTTTACCAAACCGCACTACCTGGAATACTTCCCTTGAAGGTGTCTACGATTCTACAAATGTGTTAGTAACACAACTGTTAGCTGCATAACATTTACAAATGAGAATTACTTACCTTCCCTTGGAAAAATCATACAATTACAATTTTTCCCAAACACAAAATTTTCTTCCTTTTCACCCTGTAAACTGTTAAAAAACTGCTGAAAATCCCACTGAAAAATGGCTGAAAAAAAAATCCCACTTGAAAACTCAAAATTTTATTTTGTCCAATCGGAGCTCTTCCCAACTAACCATCCGACGTATCGGCTCCTTAGTTGACTACACTTTTGACACCTCGGTGTTCTGAACTTCATCTTTCTTTCGACGCTCATCGGCTGTCCAATCCACTACATTTTTCTGACGTATCGGCGGACCAATCCTCTAAATTTCTCCGATGTATCGGCGGTCCAATCCTCTAAATTTCTCCGACGTATCGACGGACCAATCATCTAAATTTCTCCGATGTATCAGCAGTCCAATCCTCTAAATTTCTCCGACGTATCAACGAACCGATCATCTAAATTTTTTTTATGCTTCCTGTGCTTCAAAAAAACATCTTCCTTCGTCCACCACCGCATTGGCTGCTCGATTGGCTAAATTTCTCCGACGTTTTGGCATCCTTCAGGAGATCCCGGCTGACACCTCAGCTCCTCTTCAGCGATCAACTTCCGACAATTTCCATACTTAGAAAAATTTTCGGCAAAAAATTATTTTCGGCTCCCCTTCGTGTTTTCTCCTCTATGTCGTCGGAAGTCCTTCATCCTTTCCCTACCGATGTATCAGCTCTCTCATCCTCTTACTTTCTCCACCATTATGGCTCCTTCTTTCGTTTCCTGCCACTTTGTTGGCTCCAACTTCTTTTCTCATCCATTGCCACCGCGACTCACGGTTCCTTTTCTTTCTGCCACCGGTCGACTCAATCATGTGTTGTTTACCACCGCCATTGCGGCTCAAACATGCCAACCCATCCAACGTATCGGCTCTGTTCTTCCTTTTCCTGTCGACGTATCGATGCCTTCATTCTTTCCCTGCTGCTTCGTCGGCTCCAATTTCCTCTATCTCTTGTTGTCATCGGGGTCTGTATCAGATGGTCTTCTGACTAAGCTATCCACTACATCGGCTGAACTTTCATCTTAGCCATCCAATGATCTGATGATCTTGACACTTAGAAAAAAAAAATCTTTCCCAAAAATTTTCTTTCCGCTTGTCCCTCGGCGGGTGGAGTTTTTCCTAGGCTATCTGGTGTATTGGATGAGCTTCCGGCTAAGTCCTCCGACGTATCGGATGGGCTTCAGCCTAAGCCATCCAATTATTTTCATACCTACAAAAATTTCTTGAATTTTTTTTTTCCTGTCATTCACATATTTTCTCATTTTTGGTTGTTGGGTAGAGATACTTGCCTCTATCACTAATTCTTCATGGCCCATTGAGGCCGAGGCTGCAACATGAGCTCTGATACCAATCTGTAACATCCCCGACCCTCCGACCGGCGAAGAGAACGCTACCAAACCCATTAACCATCGGGGAAACTAGCGCCATGAACATGTACATAAATAAAACTGACTGTTAAGTCATGAATTTGTTTTCTTCGGTCTTATATTTTACTTGTGATTTTTGTTTTAAGCTTGCTCATTTGCTTACTTCTAGGAATTTTGGTTTAGAGTGAAATTTTGATTTTTTGCCTTTAGGATTTCATTGTTTTTGTTTTCCTTATGTCCTGAAGGGTTCTATAAGATATGTGTTGAGTAATAGTTTCATAAATAAGCACTAAGGCCAAGTTTTAGTCATATAAACCTAGGTTAAAGTTGAATTAGTGGTCAAAAGGCACAAAATTTGATTTTTAAACATTCTTGTAGCACAACGGTTAAAATTTTACACTAGCGCACTACAAGAAAATCGCAAATGCAAAATTTGTCAGTTTTTACGCCGAATTCTCCAATGATTTCGCTCCTGGATGACTAATCACATGTGTAGGAAGGTTTAATACATGTTTCATCAAAGATAATCATGCAAGCAGGTGTTGGCTATGACGTGAAGGAGATCGTGGCAGTCAGAAGTTAAGGCTTAGCAAATCATGACAGACAGTGGAACGAGGCGAGATTGATAGGAAAGAGGTTCTCCAATTAAGCATTACGAAGCTGCTGGAGAAGTGTAATGAGGACACATTGCTAAGAATAAGGAATTGGTAGTTGAATAAGGAATTTAGGGTTTTCTCAGCGCGACAGTTGGAAGAAAGATGAAGACTTGAAGACACCTGGACGGTTAAATTCGACATTCAGATAGTCCAAGAATCAACTTTTAACACCTGCAGCAGGCTGGTAGTGAGGTATTCCGCATGACCTTGGTCATGGCCTGTTAAATTGGGGGTTTTTCTATTAAGGCTTATTATGTTAAATTGATTAAAGAAAACATAATATCATGTATTCAACAAACTCCCAACGGTGAGAGATCAGTCCAAAAGGTTTAGATGAGCATCTTTGTTGTTATTTAAGTTCATCAGCAGCTCTGTTAAATATTTTTAGTGCTCTGTTTGACCTAAATTACCCAATATTGGTACAAAACATCCCCTGCATTGATAATAGAACTAACTGTTAAAAAATCAAGGAAAAACAGCCAGGGAGAATCCAAAGGAGAACTGACTGTCAAAACTCTGAAAACTTGAGGAAAAAAGTCTGTTGGGTCACTAACAGGTTCTGAAAATCACATAGAAGCATCATCAAGCCTTTGGAAAGCATATGAAGAAGAGTGGAAAGACCAATAGGGCTGAGCCCACTGAGCTGAATTGGATAGACAAGTTTCCAAGGTGTGCAGAACTCTTTGAGAATGCTGGATGGTTGAACTTCTTTAAAAATATTGATGGATATAATACCGAAGTTTCTCATAAATTTGCTCAATGTTATAACCAAGATATAGTATCATTTGATACTCTGAAATTCAAATTAACTGTAGAGTTGGTGGTTGAAGCAATAGGGGTCAAGAATGAAGGAGAACTTTGGTTCAAAAAGGTGCCATTTACCTTCAATTCCCAAAGGTATCTATTGCCTGGCATTGTTCCAGATTGGAGCAAGGGAGTGCTTATCCATAATTTCAGAGTTGAATGGGTAGATCCTATCAGGGTTCTACAAAGCTACATTACTTGTGAAGGGAGGTATTCTTTTGTCTTCAAGTATCATTTCAGGTTCCTTCAGCAGCTTGCTAGTGAATCAAGGATGAATCTCCCTTTCTTCCTGTTAAAGAGTTTGCAGAAAATGTCAAGCAGGATCAAAGAGCATCATGACCACACTGCACAGTCCATCTTTCATCATGGATTGATCAAGCTTATTATTAGCACTGTTCTACAAAGAGAAGGAAATACTTGGGACTACTTTCTCTTTTGGTTTGGGTTCCAAAATAACCAGGAAGGACAACCTACCAAAAAGCATGTTGATAAGGGACAAACCCTAATTAGAAAATTAAGACAAAAAGTCAAGGCTGAAGATAAAAAATGTGTTAAACTTGAGGAAGTGGCAGAACCTTCAGTTGACAGTGAGAACAAAAATTTGTTGTATATTCACAAGGAAAGCCAGCCTGTACAAAATAAAGCACCAGCTGAAGCACTCATTGATGAAAAAATTGTTTTTACAGAAAATATTTTAGGAGATGAAGAAAATACTAAGGTCCAACAACGAAGCCCAATTACCATTTTATCTGAAGATGAAGGATACTTGTTGGAAGGAGATGAGTTGACTGTCAGTGTTGAGACTAAGGTTGGCACACACAGGGAGTTCCACAGTCAAGAGAATAAGATAGTAATGCCAAATAAAAATAAGATCAAGTTTAAAGAATTTACCTCTATCATGCATCAAAGAAAAAGTTTAAAGATGGTAGGAGATTTTTCCCCAGGCTGGAGACCCAAAACTATATCCAAAAACAAATTGAGTCTAAACATGAAAAAGCTACTAAACCCTAAGTTAAACACAGAAGAGGTAACTGTGCTTGATAATTCTTCCTCAAATGAAAATCTGGAGATTGGCAAGGGTAACAGAAAAGGAAAAAAAGAATCAACTCCAGGAGATTCAGCTCTTCATCCTGCAAAAGGAAAAAGGCCATTGAAAACAGATGAAGAATCCAGCCTCACCGAGACTAAATTATCTCTTGTGTTTTTAGAGATACGAGGTAAACTGTTGAAGGAGCAGAAAAAAGATGAAACAGAGATGTCTTATTCAGGAAATAAGTTGTTTATGGATGAAAATGCACCTAATGAAACAGATAATCAGGAAAACCCAAGTGTTCATGATGTTTCTACAGAACTACTGCCTGAGGATGAGCAAATCTTCAGAAAGCTGAACATCCCATGGCTGCCTAGTGAGCTAGAGAATACAACAGGAAGCAAAGCATTTGACTTAGAAAAAGGAAAATTTACAAAGAACCATCAAGCAGTATAAACATCAAATATATTACATGCAAGAAACAAATGATGGTTTGATTACGGCTAATAAAAGACTCAGGGAAGACCTAGAAGAAGTGAATGATCACTACCAAGAACTTATTGCAGCCTCCAAAGAAGCCCTAAAAAGGAAAAGAAGTACAGATTTACAGTGTGCAGAATTAAAACAAATTATCAGGAATCTACAGCAACAAAATAAGGAGCTTACAAGAAGGATGACAGATATGGAAGCTGAGCAGCAGAAAGCTAGGAAAAAGGCCCAAGCCTTAGATGGGATAGCTTTATTGGCAGAAGCTGCTAAAGACCTTTGAGCATTGTTAGCAAAAATAGTTACTTTTTATGTTTTGATGAGTATTTTATTTTTGTAATTATTATATTGACAATATCCTATCGATGAGTAGGCTAAAAACAGTTAGGGTTTAGACTCTAACTAAATTTTGAAAAAACAGTATTTAGGAAGGTCACAAAGAGAACAAGGGGTTCGATTTTTGGATGGCTAGAGGAGGTCTCTTGACTTATTGATGAGCTAAGTACTTGACTCTCATGTGTATTTGATGAACATATTATGAAATATATGATTCATTTTACCCTTTAGTCTGTGTTTTGGCTTCATTTCTATCTTGTTTAGCTACACAATTGATAATTTCATTGCTGGTTTATAGTCTTTATGCTTGTAGTGCTTGTCAGTTGTGGATGAACTTCAATGTTATGTTATGTTGGATACATGGCTATTATATTATGCATCTCTGTTCTTCTTTACTTGTGATTTAGTTCCTATTTGGCTTATGAATGTATTCCCTTTTGTCACCAAACTTCACAACCAGAAAAACCTTTCAAAAACCCTAAAACCTAGTTTTGTTTGATTAAATATTTGACATTGTGTTGGCTTTTTTCTTTGTAGTCTAGAAACAATTTCTGGCACAAACACTAACAAACTGAAATGCTTGGAAGTAAAAACATGCAAAGATGCATAATTTTTTTACATACAACGGAAGCAAAGCATACATTCAAGCATTCGACATGTTCATCATAATTCATTAAACAATAAATATAATTGTAGAGATGAAATAGACAAGAATACTTATCTTATGAGGAATTCGTCCCACAACTCGCTACGTCACTACAACGTTCCACCCAACCATAGGCCAGTGTGCTCCTTATCTCTCAGAAACACTGCCAACCCTGAGCTGGGCATGATTCCCCAAGGAATAAGGAACAAGCAAGCTTACACATAGCCAAGGATACACAAATCAGCCAAGCCAACACAGTTGGGTTTATCATGCCATCAACAAATCAGCCAAGCCAACACAGTTGGGTCTATCAGGCCATCAAGGAGCTGGGAAAAGTTGAATGCTAATCTTGTGAGCTCATTAAAGAGATAAGGACACCTACACTAGAACTAGCCTGACTTCTAGGACACCCACACACACCCAACACAAGGAAATCAGTCCCTTCTCTACTATACAGTCACTCAGGCCCTAACCTCCCTTCCAGTGCTATTCAGGGGTTGTGGAGAATAAATCCATCCCTCTAGCTCTGTCTGTGTGGCTCCCAAACACACCAATTTTATCAAGCATACTCCAACCTTCATTCCCACTCCAATATAGTCCAAAGAACAACCATTTAATACACATAGCAAGGTCAAGCAGTTCACAGATCTATGGAAACGAGATGGCAACCAAAATGGTGAACAAAACTCAGACTAAGCAAAGCGATTCGGAGTTGTTCTTGGCCCTAAAGTGGCCAAAACAACTCAGCAGCAACCCCAAAAATGTAATGGAACCCACAACAAACCAAATCGTGGATGAAACCAATCATCAACCAAAACTCGTGGGGAGAACAACAGCCCGATCTCAACATTGAGGCAATGGAAGTACACAGCCCAAGTTGGAAAGGAGATCTGACTCTCAGCCTGTGCATGAGGAAAACAACCCAGCTTGTGCACGAGGAGAAGAGGACATCCCCCTCTGCGTGAGGATGGGCCAAGAGTGGAAGAATGGGAGAAAAATGGAGTCATTTTTGCCTCCCTACCCACATGAAGTGAAAAAAAATCCATTGGTGGAGTGTGCATGTGGGCAAGGACTGGTAGTCCGACCACACACCATTGCCTAGCAATAACTGCCCCAACTAATAGAAATTTTTTTAATGTGGCAGCTGACTGATGAGACAAGGAAAGGTGAGTAAGCCAAAAGTATTTAACAACTCACACATGGCTTTTCCCCATAGGCTCAAAGTTTAATAACTCCCCCTCCTTATCCATAGGAAAATCATGCCCTTTTCATTATGATTGCATTGACATAGCTGGTTGGGGTTCATTTTAATTAAAGATGCATATTTACATGATGCCAAAACTAATATGTGCCATATATCATGATATACCATCGGCAACGATTCCAATCGCCGAAACATAACACAACCAAATCGAAGGTGGGGCTTTTTCCTTTAGCTCCACACCACAATTAATTACAATATATACATCATGTACACTTAATGAGGTGTTACATATCTTGACGACCTTCCTACTCACTTAAAGCAGTGGGATCACCACATTGATCATATTAGAGCTATTTTTCTTAGATGTCACCATTTTAACATTTGTTTGAACCCATACAAATTTGTTTTTTGTGTTCAAACTGGTCGACTACTTGGTTTTATTGTGTCCAAATATGCCATCTGTATCGACCCTTTGAATATTGAAGCCATCCTAGCTCTACCCGCTCCCACTAATGTAACAGAACTCCAAAGTTTGCAAGGGAAGGAAAACGTTTTATATCGTCTCATCTGCAACTATGCAGAAAAGACACATGGTTTCATTTCGCTTTAAAAAAAGGATACTACTTTTGTTTGGGATGACTTGGTGCAACATGCGTTCAACAATCTCAAACATGCTCTTACGCATGCACCCATGTTACAAACACCTGATTATACCAAGGATTGTTCCTTGTATGTGGTTGTATCTCTTTTGACTATTGGTATGTTCCTAGTTCATAATGATGAACACGACCCAGAACATGTGATTTACTATTCTAGTAAGAGTCTTCTAGATTCTGAAACCCGGTACTCACATGTGGAGAAACATAGTGTCACCATGGTCATCGCGGTCCAGAAGTTTCATCACTACATATTGATCCACGCAACTGTTGTCTATGTATATTCTAACCCCATGTAGTACGTCTTGACTCGTCAAGAACTTGGGGGAAAATACTCATGCTGGATTGTCATTCTCTAGGAGTTCAAGTTGGAATTTGCTAAAACCACTTCTAAGAAGTTGTTTTTTTTGTTGAGCTCATGTGTGACCTTCCCCGTGTTATTGAGGAAAAAGAGCCCATCGATTCATTCCCTGATGAATATTTGTTTCTCATTAGTACGACCGATCCCTGGTATGGATATTTTATCCTCTATCTCCATACTCAATGATATTGACCTAATACTTCTCGTGATGAGCATTGTCACATCTACCACCACGCCAAGTATTACCTCATTTTAAATTATACCTTATATCATCGTGGTGTTGATTCCATATTACGGCGTTGTCTCACCCATGCAAAAGCTGAAATCGTCTCAAATGATTGCCACTTTGGAGCTTGTGGTGGTCATCTCTTTGGGTTGGCTAGTGCCCAGAAGATCTTCCACACAATGTATTTCTGGCCTTCAATTTTCAAAGATTGTATTGAAACGGTCAAGAAATTCCCGCCCTGTCAATTGTCTACCTTTAAGAAGCGCACCCATCCAGCTCTGCTTCATCCCGTCATGGCAGTTGGCCCTTTTGCAAAATGGGGTATAGACTTCATGCACTGTAGACCTACCTCAGCTAGAGGGCATGGATACATTATTTTGGCTGTGGACTACTTTACTAAATGGGCTAAGGCTATGCCCACATATTTCGAAGACGTAAAACCAATTGCTTTGTTCCTATTTAACCATATCATTGCTAGATTCAGGATTCCTAGGGCCATTGTGACCGATCATGGATCACATTTCCAGACTAAGATGATGGAAGAACTTAATACAAAGTTAGGCTTTCACCATGATAACTCTACGCCTTACTACCCATAATCCAATGGTCAAGTTGAAGCAATTAATAAATTTTTAAAAACCATGCTTCAACAGATGGTAGCGCAGACCAAATCTAATTGGCAATTGCAATTGTTTTCTGCACTTGGGCCTATAGGACTACTGTAAAAACTTCTACTAGTTTCACACCATTTCAATTAGTGTTATGGACTAGAGGCTACTCTCCTGATAGAATGTGTAATTCCTTCTCTAAATGTCGTTGTTGAAATTTTTCCTAACACAACTATAGAAGAAGAATGGTTTCTGTATTTGAATAAGATCGACGAAACTCGTTGTGATGCTACCTTAACAAATGAGGCACACAAGCAACGAATGAAAGCCCAGTATGACAGATCTGTTCGACCCCGCTCTTTTAATGAAGGAGATATAGTCTTGACTTATGACAAGAAACACAATAAGTTGGGGCCAGGGAAACTAGAATCTATGTGGCATGGGTCGTACATTATCAGTCGTGTTTTGGAAAAAGGTGCATATGAGTTAATGGACTATGATAAGCTACTGTTGGGAGAGCCCCGCAATGGGTCTACCTCAAAATATGATATGCCCAGGTTATCTAGCATAGGCTCTTTCTAAATACTGTTTATAGAGTGTTATGTGTCTTGATTTAAAAAGTGCGGCTTTTGTGTGATATAAGATGTGTTTTTTCACAACCCTACTTATGTAAGTCCTATTTTTAATGAGAAGATAACCACTTTTATAAGTTTCGCAGATGGTGCTAATCGTTATGAATCTTTCATCGGTGGCTTGGGTACTGTACTCTCCTACAGGTAATCTGGTGGGTTTAGGTGGTGTTTGTTTGGGTCCCTCCACCAACAATCTCGCAGAATATCATGCGATGATTGGATTGTTGAAAGAAGCCCTATATAATGATGTAAGGGAGATTAGGGTTTACCTAGACTCAGAATTATTTTTCCATTAGCTAAACTGAGTCTACTCCATCCAGAACCCCCTACTCCTTCGTACATTCTAGAGGGTTAGGCTCCTAGAAAGGTCTTTTGATCAAGTTATGTGTTGAGGCATCAATCTTTCAGATCACCCAAAGTTTAGAACTGTCATAGTGTTAAAACACATATATGGGGTAAAAACAGAAGCTTCAAATCTTTTAGTGTAAATAAATATACAAAAATGAAAATCCTCTGTGGACTAATCCTCGTTGTGGTGCTCATGATAGCACACAACGGCCTGAGCCACTCTACGGAGTAGCCTAGAAAAAAGGCTTGAAACTCCTGTGGTATGACATTGGTATCGTCTAGGTAGGTCATCAGTAGAGGAATCTAGGATCCCTACAGTCAAGCGCTGCAAGTTCTCCTTGATTTATTTGAGCTCCTCGTTTGCCTCATCACGGTGGATCTCCATATATTTGACCACTACTCACCTCTCAATAGGCCATGCTCTAGCTAGGAGAGAAGGTACAATGTCTGCACAAGTCATTTTTCACATATCTCAACATTACAAGATAAAAATCAAATAAAAATTGAAAAATTAAAAACATGAATGATAATATCTTTCTTACCTTGATTGTCCCACTCCTCTCCTTTTGGAAGTGGAAGTGTTGGGTCCTCACGAAAGTCTGTACCCTCACAGGCATAGTCTTCTATCATCAATAACTGGTTTCGTAATCAGCAAAAGAAGACCGATCCATAAACAACCTTGGAACATCCACCACCATGATGGGACATGACGTACACCCACCTGAGAATCCTAGGATCGTCGGCATCTATCCTGCTCATGACTACCTGGTGCCTCATCAGTGGTACCCTCTCTAGGATGAAAGATACTATCACTTCCCCATAGCCAAACTACTTGATTTGTCCCAGTCTGCATTTATTCAATTAGTCTTTTAGGTTGACCAGCATACCCTCACACTAGTTGAATACCGTGGGTGCCATACATTCTATGGTGTATAGCATATGTGCCCTGGTGGTCAAATGGGATGATTTGGTCCCTTCAACCTTCCCAATGGTGTAAATCACTATCCTCAAAGGTAGGTCCACTATCCATTTGATGGGTAGTTTTCCCCCTTGGGAAACTGTACCCAACGAATAGTACCTATCGATCAAATCATCTAATGTGAAATCACCACCCCATGGGCTAGATAGAACCACTTATCTCCCTCTGTGAGACAACCCAGTCAGAAAGTATATGTCATCTATATCAATAATTAGTGTGTGGGTCCCTACCACGAAATGTTGTTGGTCTGGGTCCCACATACCAATGATGTCCTCTAGAAGGCGTATATAGGCCTTCATCCCGGGCACTTTGAAATACTTAAGCAACCCACAGTATCGAAGAGCTACCATAGTGGGTGGGTCATTAATTGCTTAGAATTCATCATTTTCATGCTTGCATTCCTTCCAAAGAACCATGGTGTGAATGATTTTGCTCCCGTAAAAACGTTGTAAACCCAAATTAGACACACATCAAGGTTGAAGGAAGCATGGAAAATCGGAATTTTAAGGTCAAAGATGGTTTTTTTTTCTTTGCCCTAGCTACAATGCATTTTCCCCATGCAAATAGAGCACTTAGTTCCTTTACTAACTGCATACAGATCTCCTTCAGTGCCTATGTCCCATCACAGCAAAGAGTCGGTCCTAGGAGCCTTTGTTGGTTGTGGATAGAGCACCTTTGGCACCAATGTCCTAGTGCAATGAAGCGTCGATGCCTAACTCGACAAAGAAAATGGAATTGTCCTGAGCGTGCAGTTCCATTTGGAAAAAACCCCAAAAAAACTAAAGAACAGTAAAAAAAACAAAAAAATGCCACCATGAATGCGAAGGGAAAATTTTTTACTCTTACCTGCTCCAAACGGATTGAAGAATGGTAGACTATGGCTTCTAGAATCAATGAATAAAGTTAACTCCTTTTGCACCAACTTCACCTTCTCCAAATGGTAAAACATTTTTCCATTTTGTTCCTATTTATAGTAATTTTGACTTTTTTACTTTTATTATTAAAATCAAATTACTTTAATATTATGGGTTTTATCATTGGTTCCCTATCGTTTTATAATGAAGTTGACTGTAACATTATTTTCAAAGTTTCCAGGTCAAATTCAGAAAGTGCATGGCTATGTTTTAAGTTCTTTTTGTCTTTTTCATACTCAAGGTAAAAATGAAAAATTACTGAGCGTTTTTTACGCTTTTCACATGCTCGTTAGAAACCTAGTAAAAGAGTGTCGAGTCCACTTTTGCTACTTTTTTAGACTCGTAAAAATTGGCTTATGAAAAGAGAACCCTCTATGGATTTATATTTAATCTCTTTTTAGTCTCCTTAAAAACACAAAAATATTGTCAAACAAACTTGTTACGTTCAGGCTTGTAAAAGTATCAAAACAGTCCACTAGTCGATGGTAGATTATCTCTTTTTCAGATCGATTAGGCCTATTTACGAAAAAGGAACTCTCTGGTTGATATCAGCCAGAAGAGTTCTTTGGGGCATTATTTTATACTTTTTTGGGCCCTAGGGACTAAATCTGACAAAAAAGGACCTTTTGGAGTCTCCTTGTGTCTTCGTTTAGACTATATAAATATGAATGATACTGAGTTCACTTTCATCGGACTCATAAAATCAAACGCTGAAGGACCCTTTCTGGGAATGAACCCCTCCTTTCTCAGGTTTGTAAAACATGTGAGAATGGACTCATCACTTAATGAGCTACAACGAGTGTTTGTTACCCTATTTGAACTTGCAAAAACGAAAAGAGGCACTCATCCTTCGTGATGGGGAAATTAAAGGAAAGGGGAATATTTTTTATTTTGTATTTATGTTATCTCACAGTCCACCTTTGACCAAAAAACCTGTTTGCATTTGCATATCTGAATAGTTGGGTATTCATCTTGTCTCCGAGTCAATCCACTTTCATGAGTCACCTGACTCCTTTGCGTCAATTCAAAGAATGCATTGTCCTATTCCTTGCATTACATTTGGTTTCTATCTCGTCAATTCAATACTACCAGGTCATTTTCCTTGCTACAAATTGTTCAAAGGATGTCTCTTCTATAATTCAACTCGTCGGTAACTTTACCTTCCTATAAATTCGGTCGTGTCTGAGTCAGTTTCATGGTTGTCTCATCACTTCAAAATCAACTTGTGTTCCATGTTTTGTGTCATTGATGGGGGAAACATCATGGCCCTCCTTCGATGAGTTTATTCATGTTGACTTCAGCACATCATCCAGGAACTAGATTCAAAAACCTAGTCAAGTACCTTGAAGCTTGCATGCGTCAATGACAGGTTTCCTTGCTTTCGACAACAGGTTGTCATCAATGACCTCTTATTGAAATATTCTATCAAGTGTTCGAATTCAAAACATCTATTCACACTTGGGAGAATGTACTGAGATACCTTGGGGATCATTGACATTAATGGTGATTTCCCTCACTCTTGTTAACATTATACATCAATGACTAGTAATTAAGTGGTTTCTGCCATGTTCGACGTCAAAACATCTATTCACATGGATAGAATCGTATCAGTTGGGGATTGGAATGAAGACCCTGAGTGGTTAGGCTTCATCAATATAATTTCCTGTCCTCAGGTTGCGATGGAAGATTATTTGGAGTCATGATATGGATTCACATTGTATGTTTGGTGGTTATGTCCAGTAGTGGGTTCGGATAACATGGATCTACTTTGTATCTTTTGTAGCCATGTTTTTCTCTCTACATCATTGATCATGGATCTATAGTGTATTTGTGGTAGCCATGACATGGTCATCTTCATGGATTTGCAATGTATTGGTCTACAGCCATGATTGAGTAAGACAAGTCAGTTACTGGTCTTATTTCATTTGTGAACTCATCTCTTACTACCTCTAATACCGGATTGGTGTCTCGCAAAGTATTTTACCTATCACATCCTTCTAGCTTCATACTTTGGGGGGCATTTTGTTACACCTGAAAAATCCAATGTTTCCTGATTACCTTTCAGAGAGTCTAGTTAGAGATTCCTATGGTGAATTTTTTCCATCCTTGGGGAGGCCGACACTTCTACTCAGTTATGACACAGCGACGTTAGTGCACTGTCCAGTTGAGAAAAGAGCATCGATGCATTCTGTCTCTTGAGAATAGGTGTCGTCGGTGCTCTTTCCCTATGAGAAAAAAGTGTTGGTGCCTTTTCACCTTAATCCAAAAGCATTGCTGACTTAAAACATGAAAAAAGAATATTCTAGAAGCTTGTGTACAAAATCCTCCATGGATTTGGTTCCTACTAGCTAAGGAGAGGTGGAATTCACCTTCCTCACCCGTAGGTATCATCTCCTATCTATTTCCCAAGTGAATATAATCTCATTTGGCCTATAAATGAAGCCTTCATGGAGAGAGTGAGGGGAGACGAAAGAAAGCATCCTTATGATGTTGGACTAAGATCTGATTTAGAGGCAAGTTTGAGTGAGTCTATGTGTGAAGAGATTGTTGTGAGTGGGAAGTATTGTAAGTCCATTGTGGAAGACAAGGCTTTGGTTGTAGCTTTACCTTCTTTATTCATTAATACAAATGTGTTCCCCTTTCCCATACTTAATTTGTGTCAATATCAATTAAATATTGTTAGATTCATTGATCACTAGAATAGATTGTTAATTTATCATGTTGCTCTCATCTTGTTGTGTTGTCTTTTGATATTTCTTTGCAGGTACTGAATATTGATTGTAGAACATTGGAACAAAGGAAAAAAACATTCATATTTGAGGTATGAGAGTGGTTTCATGTTGAGTAAATTAACTATCTATGGAAAGGATACGCCGTTGTGGTTTTTTTTCTATGTGTGTACCATACGAGGTAGAAGAACAAGCAGTATCTGCATCGCTTGCAGAATTCCTTGAAGCAATCATCCATATACATTACTACAAATTTGTCTTTTCTCTTTGAAGTGCAATAACCATTGCTCTCTGAAATGTTGCTCCTGCATTCATTAACCCAAATGGCATTTTAGCATACATAAAAGTTCCCCTAGGTGTTTTAAATGTTGTTTTCTCCTGATCTTTTGGGTGTACTTTTATCTAATTGTATCCTGAAAAAACCATCCATTATAGATATTCTTTCCATTCCCACAACTTTCTATAAAATATGTTCCATCTTAGGCAAGGGATAACTAATATTTCAAAGATAATTTATTCAAATTTTTGAAATCAACACACTGTCTTATTTCACCATTTTTCTTCCTAACAAGGAATAATTTTGCTACCTGAAAATATAAGTGTGACAATAATTTTAGAATTGAACAAATTTTTAACTTATTTTTCAATCAGTGGAAGCAACATGGAATTTATCCTTCTGAGTTTCTTCTTAAAAGGCTTCTCACCTGATTCTTTTGGAATTGTGCATTGTATGATTTATGTATCGTAATCTTTCAAATATTCATAATTCCATGCAATAACATCAGAAAATTTCTTCATTAATTCAACATATCTATTCTTCTCTTCTATTGGTAAGACTTACTATCTTAGGTTAATCCTTTGTTCCAATATTGTGATCCCGAATTTCATCTTCTTGGGGTTGTACCTTTGGATACTTAGCTACATCATTTCTGTCAAATAAATTCTCTAAAGGTATAAGTCCTTTTGGAATAAAATTATTTTTGAGCTGGATAATTTCCTTTCCACCAATCATACCTTTGAGGTTTCCCTATTTTTAATTTTCAAATGTGGACTCCTCACCTTCTTCAGTATCTTCTAGATTCTGATTGTATCCATCAATAACTGTATTTCCAAAAATCTCTTAATCTATAAATCATCCTCAAAAACTTTCCAATATTTTGAATTATCATGAATAGAAGGCCTATTTACAACTTCAATTTCATATTTCTTGTTTGGATAAACATGAATTTTGAAAGCTCCAGCAGCAGAAGCCAAAGAATTTGTTATTTTATTATGTATTCTAGGAATCACCATAACTCTGTGTTCACTGAAAAATATTCTAGGCGTATCCCATACTTCATTTCGGTATGCTCTCAGTCTTGTATGCTTATTTGGATAACTACCATTAACTTGATTAATTACCAACTCAGAGTCTCCATATACATCAATCATGATTGTTTTTAAATCTTTCAATACATTCAATCCTAAAATCAAATCTTCATATTCACCACATTATTTGTACATTCAAAAGTCAACTTAAAAGAATATACCATGAATTCTCTATTTGGAGAAATTATCCAAACACCTGCACCAACCCCTTGTTTATTTATTGATCCATCAAAATGCATTGTTCACGCTCCTTTAGCTCTATGTTTTTGTTCTAGGGATTCTTGTTTTTTGGAAAAACAATAATTTTCTTTTTGTTCATCTGACACTGGTTTCTCTTCTTCAAAATGGAAATCATTATAGAAAATTGAAGACCCTAGGTCAGTATCTATTGCATAAATATGATGTTTTTTAGGTTTATCTTGACTATTGACCACATAAGAAAGCATCTTTTCTCTATATAATTTTATCTGTTCTCCAAAAAGTGGAATTGTAGCATAAGACATATCCATATGCAATGTTCCTTTCAAATTTGAATCCCAAGATCTCGACAACAACATACCAAAATTTGGGGGAATATCTTCAACAACTACATCCATGATGATCGTCTTTTTTGGAATCTATGTAAGAGTAACTACCAAATATTTGATCAACCCCAAGCATTTAACCTTTCTAGAATTAAAGGGAAAAAAGTATTTGTATGGCCTTGTAATCTCCAAACCCAAAATTTATACTACAACCCTTCACATTGACTTATGTGAAGCTCCTAAATCAAGCATGGAATTGTGAAGGATCATATCATGGACATACATAAATACATATAAAGGTGAAACCTCTTCTGCATTGTTATCTTCTGTTATAGGACCAAGAACAATATTTGGGGCATCATCATTCAATTCCAATGTATTATGATGGTATTCTCCTTCGGTTCTAACCATCTTAGCAAGATTCTCTTTGTATTCATTATTCTTTAGCAATTCATTAAACAGGATGTAAATTTTGATTTTAGAAATTTCATTTTGCAAACTGAAAGGGGTGATTGTTTTATCACTTTCTTTGGATGTTTCTTTTTTATTTTATGGGTATTTCTTCACAACATATTCTTTTTGTTTTTCTGTATTCTATTGACTATTGGAGGGTTAATTAGGAGGAATTTTTCCTTTATTTACAACTACATCTCCATTTCTCAAAATCAGTTTTCTCTAGAGATCATTTAAAACATTATGATATCCCCTCTGATAGTGTTTTGTTTCTATTTCAAAAGTATTACAATATTCTTCTTGAGAAAACATGTTGTGCTCCTCTTTTGTCAAATATACATTAGGATTAAAAATATCAAAGTGTTAGAGCAATAATCCACCTTAGTACCATGGTCATATACCTTAGGCACATTTCATTTTCTTGTATGCAATGTTCTATGGTCAGACTTAGGGAAATTGATCATTTACTGATAGTTGAGGTGCTCCTGGTTGATCATTCTGACATTTGAGGCGCTTCAGGTTGATCATTCTAACAACCCAGGTGCCCTCATTGATGACAGTCAACCAACATGTTCTCACCCATCCCCAGAATAAGGATTGTGTTTGACTTGAGGCGCCAGTGCATGATTTAGGTGGTTTTTGGCATTCCTTGGTTATTTATTGCCTCCTTGGGCCACTCCCACTAACCCATGTGCTCACCCACGCGTTCCATGTTTCCATTTATGTTCTAGCATGCTTCAACCTCATTCACACATTCAGTTGTGACCGTTTGGGATGATTAGGAAGCTAATTGGTCCACCTAGGGGGCTTTGGGGGTCAAATCATGAGCTAACACTTGTATGCATCCAGATCGCCTCCAAGTCCTAATGATTTTTCCCTATTGTTATGTATATATGATACAAACATAGTTAAATTTTGGACAATGATAATAAAATCTGTTATTGACCTCATGTGTGTATGCAATTTTCATTCTTTCATCTATTTTCTGCATATTTTGTGAACAATATCGAATTGTGAGAGTTTCCTTGGCTCCTAGTGTCAAAACCCAAAATTTTCACAAAAAATTAAAATTTTGAGATAACATAAAATGTTGATTATGTGGTTTACTAATAGCTAATGGTTAGCAGAAAAAGAAACAGTCCAATGATTAGTATTACCTATTTTCAAATTCCGTTAACTAAGCAGTTTCCTTTTCGTAACATAAATAAGGTTTATTTACGTATTGTTTTATTTCAGTTTACTGATGAATCTTCTTTATGGCAAGTTGGTGGAATCTAACTTTGAATCCTGGGATTACTTAGCATTTATGCTAATGCCGAAAGATTACTGGTTCTTACAGGTTTACAGGTATGATCGAACAAGTAAACGTTTTAAAATTCATAAAGTATCAAGAAGTGTTTCTATTTGCAATTAATATGCTTAGTAAATAAGCTGATAAATTCCAAGCAAATTCAATGAGATAAAGTAGTTTATTTTCTCCGATTTTTCTTGTAAGCAAAGTTCAAAATAAATGAGTCCTTTCTTTATCAAACTTAGCGACAGTAAAGATACTTACTGTGGACTCTAGACTTGTAATCCTTGTCGTATATTCATTTTTATTTTAACATGCTTAACTTGCATCGTTACACTATTATGTACTATTTGTTTTTATACAGTAAGCACTTCGATCAATACTGATAGTAAGATTCTTGTTGCCAAATTTCTGTGGTGATAGGTTGTTAGAGATGTAATCGGAAAAACCACAGTATTGAAATGACGAGGTCGACGTTTCGAATCCATATCAGGATTCGAAACGTCGACCTCGTCATTAGAATATAAAATTCGATTTCCTTTTTAAATTACTAGTATAGTAAGTATCAACCTATTACTTATATGTATAAATCAATTGCTCATTAAAAATTTATTGGCTCCCTTGTAAATGTCGTGCTGCATATTCTATTGTATCACATACATTATTGTATTATTTACTTCAGTACCAAACTGATCAATATTTGCATTCTTTAGGGAAGCTTACTGCTAGTAAATCTTCTTGATAATAAAAGTTTGATTTGGGTAAACTAAATTGCATCATTTCACATGGAAAGTTACTTGCCTTTACTATTTAAATCTAAGTCAATCAATATTGTTCCAAAGATTAAGGACTTCAGTAAGGTTATAACATTATAATTCTTATTATTATCATAACGTCATTCTCACATGAAGTTAATGTCTAAAGTGGCTATTATGGTAGATCTTTGTCTTGCATAAACATAAAACTATCTTACGAAATAAATAATTGTGGTAAGTTACTAGCAATTGATAAGTTGAAATACAACTGGTGCCTATGCAAGTCTAAACCAAAGTTGAACTTGTAAAAGAATTCAGGTTTATACTCTTTTACGATGTTATCAAACTTTAAATTTCATTTACCATTTGAATCGTTGGTTTTATAAGGGTTATGAATAGGTATAGTCCATTATGTTTATAAATATACAAATCTATAGTTAGTTCGAAGGTTCCAAACGATTTAACTTTGGATTTTTCCACCCATCAAATGGTTATTCCACTTTTCTAGGGTCAACGTTGAATAAATTATGGTTTAACATAACACCCATGTCGTGCTATCAACATTACGATATAATTGATCTATGATTAGCGATGGGATAATAATAGGGCATATACCATAGTTTATGCATCATTTGGATAAGAAATACGTATGATTTACGATGTGATATTTACATATACAACATCATAGCTTGTGCAAAGTTTTGATATTAGATCATTGTTTAAATAATTGGAAATATTGGAACACAAGTAAACTATTGAGTCGACCCACGCATGGTTGGAATATCTGAGGGCACGTGGTCACCTCTTGGCCATGTATTGGTTGTATATAACTCTTGTAACCCTAACGCTTTGGTTATTTTCCCTCTGATGTTCACACTGGCCTTCGGGTTGTTTTGCAAGGTCCCATGGCAGCCGTGAGTGTTCTCCCTGCTCTGTCTTGCTCCAACGCTTGATTTTATGTTGCTGTAGCCTCCGGTATTCAGTCTTGTTGTCATTTCTTTGTAACTGTGGGTTTTTACTCTGCAAGAGTTTGCCAGTTTCGTTTTCTCTTGGCTTGCGGCCTGTCTGTAACTCCATTTGGATTTTTCTGTATCCCGTCACTGTTGTGTGAAGCTGAGGCTTCTCTGGCTGTTGGTTGAGCTCCTTCGTTGTCGTAGGGTTTGTAGAAATCGTGTGCACACCTTGTTGTTAGTGACAGTCTCTCTGCTAGATTGTTCAACCTTCCTATTTAAGGTAAATATTTAGTTCTCATTCCATATTAGAATGCTCACAATAATATTGGTTTACAGTTAGTTTTTTTTTATGTAAAGAGTTATGAATATAACGTAGTATTGTGTTCTCACTGCAGGTACTCGAGACTCCATTTTAAAATCATAAAGAGGACAATGCTGGCTATCTTCGAATTCCATGACTCCAAATTGGTAAGCCCTGGGTTCGACGGTTGGGTTTTTACCTTGCTTGCAACAGAGTTGAGTGGTGGTGAACCTTGAGCTTGGAAGCTTGTCCAGCTTCGCCTTTAGCTAGGCAGTTTTTTTTTTTTTCAAATCCTTGCCTCGACGATGGGTAGACCCGGCTGTGAGCTGGGTGTTGTATTTGGTTTAGATTTCTAGCCTTATGGCCTGTCACTGCAATACAATGGTTTTTTAAGAATGATTTCTTTCGAGCTCGGACTTGCTTGCAGTAATGCTATTTTTGTGACTCTGTGTACTTAGGGTTTTACCCTATTTGACTGTGAATAAAGAATTTATTGTTTATTATATTTTGTATATTTAATATGGTTATTTAATTTAGGACTGTAATTCAGTCATAGTGTATTTTTAATATTTACTTATTGCTCGGGAAAATTCAGGCTAGGGTTTTTCCTGAAGGAAACCTTTGTTTTAATAAATCTTTCAAGTTATTTTTAATAAGTTATGTTACTTGTTAAATTTGTTCTTTAATTAGTGTTACAGGTATGATATGAAAAATTTCCAGTAAGCACTATATTGTCTTTTCATTGGTCCTTAATGGACTGTAAATAGTTTATACTAGTTTAGATGTTTATTAATTAAATAATCCAATTGATTGGATTATAGCTTAAATGTTTATCATCTGTAAATATAATAATGATTTAGGGTTTCAACCCTGTAGTTTACTTTTACAAGTATAACCTATTTTTAAAAATAAAAACAGTTCTTTTCATAAATAACATTTATTTATTTGTTAGTTATTATCATATTCTATTTGTTTTATTTAATAAATGACAAATAGGGTTTATTCAAAGTTCTTTGAAAAGATGTTAGTTTGTTCTTTATAATTTAATTATTTTAATAACACCCTACTTGGGTTCTAGTATTTGTTAGACTTAGTTTAGTTGATATGATTAGTAAATAAAAACTAAGTATTTGTAATTTACTTCTTAATTCAGCTGAATGAAATAAAGTAATTTGACTGTGTTATTTCTATTGCATTGCAATCAATTACTAAATAAACACAAAGGAATATATATATATATAACATAATACAGTTTACCCTCCTGCATAATTTAACTTAAATAAAAAAGAATAATCTATTGTATGTAAACACAACATCTTATCTACTAGGGTATTTTCTTAACATAATAATCTGTCTACCTGTACTGGATTACTGCTATTTCTTTTCCAATATATTTACATAAACAATGATCATATAACGAAGTCATTATTTTTTTTTAATTATAACCTGCATACTGAAATAAATTACTCTGCTAACATGAAATGCATAATCACATCTATTCATTTCAGTCTCTTATCATTTCCTTCATCTACTTTAAATACTTTGCCTGTCCTGGAGTACGGTCTGGTCCTTCCAGACATGGAAAAACACAGATTAGAATTATTTTCCATCTATTTCAGATTCAGTCCTTCAATAATCTAAAAGATTACTAACTCTAACATTTTACCACTAAATATTTAACATTCATTTAACAGTCAGTTTCACATTTAACTATATAACACAGTAAAACAAAAGAATGTAGAACCTAATTAGGATAGACAACAACAGCGTTAAGAGGCTATTCCTCCCTACCAACTCCTAGAGAGTGCTCAAACAACGCTTCCTCAGGACCCCCGAGCATGTTCCTGTTCTTCTTGGCTGAGAACTGGTGGAGCATGCAAACAATAGACTAGTCCAATGACTCAGTAAAACACTCTGCACTCAGCAGCAAGATCCTTCAGTTGAAAAGCTACACTAGATCACTTAGCAGTTATCCCCTCAAAATCTTTCCACAATTCCCTTCCATTGAATTTCTCTGAAGTAAATTCACCTGAATTATCACTTCTCTAGAATGAGCAGCCTCAGCTCTCTTCAATGGGTATTTTTATAAAGATTGCCTAGGTCTTTTGGGTCAGTTATCATTAATTGAGCCACCTGCTTTGATCCCACTTTCTTGGGGGGTCATGATCCCAAATGTAGGGAGGTTGCCACCTGCAACAGTTGGAAGTGGTTTGAGGATGCTGCCACATGTCTGTTTTCTCTCCACCCAGTCTCCGCCACCAATTTGACCAGTAAACACTCTTTTAACAGCTCTCCTAAGTTGTTGACTCCACCTTTATTTATTTATAATTAAAATATTCAGAATTACATTAAATATCCTTGACTCTGCTGAGTCATAAATTACAACTTAGCATAAAATTTAACATATTGTTCTTAAAATAAAATTAAATAAGATAATACTGTTTTTTCCAAAATTGGGGCATGTGACACCTAGATCCAACTATGAATCAATTCTCACGTGGTATGATATCTTTTTGGATTTTCAAATCAAATCCATAGTGTTTGATTTTTTGTTTGAGGGATTTTCCAGATAGATTCAAGTGCTTGCATTGCAAGTACAATCAACATTTTGTCACCAAGAGCGCAAGAAGAAATGGAGAAGACACATGTTTTCTTGACCACATTCAACTATTTCGAATGGAAGGACAATATGGTTATCCAGTTGAGGTCGAAAGGCTTGTACAAGGTCACCATGGGGATTGAGGTTGAACCAAAATCTGTTGTTGATAAATCAAAGTTCTTCAATAGGCTTGATGAAGCTTTTGGAATGCTTTGTCTTAGCATTTCGAGAGACTTACTCTTCCATGTAGATATTATATCAACTCGGAACGAAGTATGGCTCAATATTGAGACATTTTTTGGGAATACTGATGAGATGAGAGGTCACCAGCTCAAAAATGAGCTAATATCCTTAAGTCCAGCTCATTTTGAGACAATCCGGGACTTCTTCACCAAGTTCAAGTCATTGGTGCTTCATCTAAAGCAATGTGGCATAGAGAAGAAGGATGATCAACTCATATTGTACATACTTTCGAATCTAGGGCCATAGTACTCAGTGTTTGTAATAAATTTCCACTCTAGCAAGCTCACAGCTCAAAATTGGCACATGCCTTCACTAGTTGACTTCATGGAGTCACTGTCTCAAGGGAAAATTGAGATAGTGTAGATGGGCACCATCAAATCCATTAAATATCAAGCTCTTGTTGCAGGAATTTTGAATCCATCCAAAGGAAAGAAGAAATCCAAGGATTTGAGGCAGCAAGAAAGACCCAAATCTTCAGATGGGGTTCGAATCCTTGCAAGGATAAGGACAAGAAGAAGCAAGAGAAGACCAAATTAACCTACTGTCGTAAAGGGTGGCATCCAGAGAGTGCATGTATGAAGAATACCATAGACATGATGCCACATCTATTTGAGAAGAAAAACATCCCACTTCGTAAGGGCACAAGGAAGAAGGATGGAGGTTCAAGCTCATACAACAAGGAGAGGTGCCATGCATTGGTTGTTGGTTCTTCAAACTCTTCTTCCTTCATAATTAACTTGGGGAGCTTTAATGAATATGGCCTCTGTAAGAGATTTCTTCTCATCCATGTATTATCATAGTGGTCCAATTGTTCGAATGGGTGATGATTCATACATCCAAGCCAAAGGGATTAGCATGATCAATCTTGATGATGGGTATTTCAATAATGTTTTTGTTTATACCAGACTTGGCAGTGAACCTACTCTCAATGTACTAAATGAATCACACTGATGAATCCAAGAGAGTAACATTTACTCCAGACACGGTGGAGATAGTATAAATTTCCACAAACAAGGTGGTGGCATTGGGGTTTGTTGATAATCAAGCAAGAATGTACACGTTCTCTCGTTTCCTTCCCTATTCCAGAGGGAATGCGCTCCTGAATCATGCCAATATGAGAGATATGTCCATATAAAATATAGGTTCCTCCAGGAATTAAGCAAATAAGGCATGGTGGAAGGGCTTCCTTCTATCTAGATATCCAATGGTACATGCATAGGATGTGTAGTGGGAAAGCATCCAGAGCGCAGCTATGAGAAAGGGAAACAAAGGTGAGCTATTCAATTACTTGATTTGGTGCATTCATATCTTATTAGGCCTCTTCCCACACCCTCATATGGAGGATCAAGGTATGTGTTGACCTTCATAGATGATTTCTCAAGGTTTTGCTGGGTATACTTTCTCAAACTCAAATCTGAAGTTTTTGAGACTCTCAAAGTTTGGAAATCCCTGGTTGAGAATGCATGTGGGAACAAGATAAAATTCCTTAGGACTGATAATGGAAGGAGTATGTGAACAATATTTTGCAGCATCTCTGTGAATAATGTGGCATCCAAATGCAACATTTGGTCCCGTACACACCATAACAAAATGGTGTGGAAGAGCGCAAGAACAGGGCTCTCAAGGAGATGACAACATGTATGAATGAAGCAAAGGATTTGAAACCTAAGCTATCATATGAAGCCATTAAATATGATGCATATTTTCAAAACAAAGCTCCTCACAAATCGGTGGATGGAAAGACAACATATGAGGCTTGGTTTGGTCACAAGCCAAATGCCAAATGTTTCTCATTTCAGGGTCTTTGGCTCAAAGGCTTGGGATAGGATTCCTCCAGAGAAGAGAAAGGCATTGAAAATTCAAAGAAAGGAGTCCATCATGGTTGCATATGATGAATAGGAAAATGCATACAAGCTCTTTGATCCATCATCTCAAAATACCTTCATTGAAAGGAGTGTGCAATTCGAAGAAGAATTCATGGAGGAGACTGAATTTGCTCAAGGAGAATGCTCAAATCCTCCACTCCAAGATGATGTAAGTGATGATTATATTTATGATATTTATGATTCCAATATTGCTGAAGATTATTATTCAGATCATTTCTCTCCCATTCGGCCCAAATGGGCTAATAAAACCATTGAAGCAGATGGGGATTCAGCAGGAAATCCACTAGGTCCTAGAAAGACTAAACCACAATTTCACACTGATTTCTCTGCATGTGAAGTAAATATTGCTGAGAAATGCTTCATTATGGTTGAACCTGATCCTCAATCACATTAGGAAGCATCACTTGACCCAATATGGCAAACATCCATGCAAGAAGAGTTCTACTCATTGCAAGACAATGAGACTTAGGAATTGGTTCCCTTGCCCTCTAAGAGGAAGCTAGTGCAATGCAAATGGGTCTATAGGACCAAGGAGTCTGTTGATGGTTCTGATATAAAGTATAAGGATAGTTTTGTTTCCAAAGGCTTCTCTCAAGTAAAGGTATTGGACTATACAAAGACTTTTGCATCGGTTGCAAAGATGGAATCTATCAGGCTAGTTTTAGCCATTGCTGCATCTAAGAGCTGGGAGGTTCACCACATGGATGTGAAGAGTGAATTTATTCATGGTGAAATTAAGAGGAGATATATATTCAGCAACATAAAGGTTTCCAAGAGGATCCTTCTCTTGTATGCAGGTTAAAGAAGTCTCTCTATGGCCTCAAGCAAACCCCCATGGCTTGGTATGCCAAGATGGACAATTTTATGATATCACTTGGCTTTGAAAGATGCAAGTTTGATCCTAATGTTTATTTTCAGAATATTGGTGATGTATTTTAGGTCATTATACTAAATGTTGATTATCTTTTGATTACACGCAGCTGCACCAAAGAAATTGGGCCAATCAAGTCTTCATTGCACAATGATTTTTCCATGACTGATCTTGGATTGTTGTAGCAATTTCTTGGTTTGGAAATTGAGGAATCTGAAAAAGGGATCAATGTCAGACAAGAAAAGTATGCTATGGACCTGTTATTGAAGTTTAAAATGGCTGAATGTAAGGCATCCAAGTTCCCATTCCTTTCTGGTATCAAACTAGGTGAATTTGGTGAGTCTCCATTGGTGGACAACTCGTTGTATATACAACTAGTCGGGAGTTTGTTGTATCTTACACACTCTAAACCTATTTTGGCATATGTTGTAGGTGTTGTATCTATATATATGAAAAAACCTCATGAGATCCATTGGAAGTTATCCAAGAGGATCCTCCACTATGTGCAAGGAACCAGACACTTCAGGGTACACTATGTTGATGGTTCTCCATTAGAACTAGTTGGATTTTCTGATTTTGATTGGGTTGGAGATCCCAATGATAGGCATTCCACTTCAGGTTATGTATTCATGCTTGCACATGGTCCCATATTCTGGTCAAGCAAGAAACATCACACCATATCCCTATCTTCAGCTGAGGCCGAGTACAAATTGGAGCAGTGAACACATCTACATAGTGTGTGTGGTTGCAAGGTATTCTTCAGGAACTTGGAGTTGCATTTGATTCACCCACATTCATTTGGTGGGACAATAAAAGTGTAATAAATATTTCCACTACTCCAGTGTAGAGACATAGGAACAAACACATTGAGATACACAGGCACTACATTCGGATCTTGGTGCATGATCAGGTGATAGCCTTGCAATATTGCCGAGTCTACAGAGAAATCTGTTGATATTTTCACCAAGTACTTCACAGACAAGACCTTAACCTATCTAAGATACCTTCTTAGAGTGGGTGATACATGGTGATGGCTACCATTCACTTTCATATTTTTGGCTCCATCTCCATTTTTTAGGGGAGGTTTTGTTCCCATGTGGTTTTCCTCCTTAGTTTCCAAGGCATCCATAATATTTTGGTTAAGTTGTACTAAGTGAGGGTTGGGGGGGGGGGGCATTAGATAAATAATCCACCTTAGAACCATGGTCATATACATTAGGCACATTTCATTTCCTTGTCTAAAATGTTCTATGGTATACACTTAGGGAAATTGATCATTTATTGATAATTGAGGCGCTCCTGGTTGATCATTTTGATAGTTGAGGTGCTCCATGTTGATCATTCTAACAACCCATATGTCCTCATTGATGGTAGTCAACCGGCATACTCTCCCCCATCCCCAGAATCATGGATTGTGTTTGACTTGAGGTGCTAGTGCATGATTTAGGTGGATTTTGGCCTTCCTTATGTATTTATTGCCTCCTTGGGCCAATCCCACTCACCCATGTGCTCACCCATGCCTGTCATTCCTCCATTTATGTTCCAATGTGCTTCACCCTCATTCACACATGAATTTGTGACTGTTTGGGATTATTAGGAAGCTGATTAGTCCATCTATGGAGTTTGGTGGTCAAATCATGAGCTGACACTTGTATGCATCCAGATGACCTCCACGGCCTCATGATTTTTCCCTATTGTAATATATATCTGATCCAGACATAGTTACATGTTGGACAGTCATAACAATATTTTTTATGGACCTCATGTGTGTATGTAATTTTCATTCTTTTAGTTATTTTCTGCATATTTTGTGAACAATATCAAATTGTGAGAGTTTTCTTGGCTCCCAGATCCAGCTGTGAATCAATTCTCACACAAATTAATGTATTTCATTATCCAAAGGGTCAATTTATTCTTCCTCATAAAGAAATTGGGAAAGGATGTCTCACCTATTGATCTTCTACATTTCTCTTATTCCTTTGTTCTCTTTGTCTTATCTGTGGAGGAGCAAGTCTCCTAAATATAAGATTTCCAATTTGTGGTTCTTATTGATCTATGTTCTGGATTTTGTTATCTAGGGTTATTCTATCCATAAGTCTCTCCATAGTTCTCATCATAACATCAAATTTTGCATCAATAGAAGAGGAATTTGAAGCTTGGTTTTCTTCTCTAATTTTTCTCTTATTTGAATTAGCCTTTTTTCTTATTTTATCAAACGCCATTTGATTTGCTTCTACTTCTAATGCATCTATCAACATAGCAGATAAGGTAGTGGATTTCCTTTCTCTTAACAACAAAGCAATGTCACTCTCAAATTCATAAACATACTGCAACTTAGAAGCTCCTATAAGGGGATTTATATCAGCAGGAATTAAATTATAAACCCTTATAAACCTACTAGAAAATTCATGTACAGATTCACAGTTTCCCTTTTTCAAATTGTTATATTGTGACAAAATTTGCAAATAACTCTTTTTATCTTTCCATTTATCAAGAAAATGAGTTTTAAATTCATCTTATGTAGGAAAATAACCTCATCTTAGCATCATCATGGTCTACTTCTTCAAGATCAATAAAACCATTAAACCTATCAACATGATATTGAGATATAAAATTTCCCTTTCCATCATATGGTGTAATTATTTGAGCATAATTTTCTAAATTTGAGCATATAGATCTGTAGACAAATACACAACTCACAAAGTGGTTCTCATAATTTACTCAGCAATTGAAGAATGAAACAGTGCAAAAGGCTTGCAGCTATGAATGCTTTCATTAATCAAAAAAGTAATCCGATGATAATTACAATGAAGTAAAATGGCTTTAATAGCCACAAGCAATTCGAATCCACATGAGGAAGTTCGAATTGATTAGACTCTACTTGATTGTAGGTAACCAAGACCTTGTCTAAATCATTATCGGAGGACTCAGTGGTTAACTGACCTTGTCTAAACCATAACCGGAGTTCATCGAAGCTCTAAAACACAACTCAAGTGTTACATTCAGTGTTGACTAAGGTTAACTGACTGTGGTATGTGAGAAATGTGCCCCACATGTGTGTAGTCAAGAAAACCTAGCGCTAACTGAATGTAGAGGACTAGAACTGAATGTAACTGACTCCTAACTTAGCTTGACTAGTCATTAACTGAAGTGAACTGACCTTGGTTGGTTTCGGCACTCCCAGTGGCTTCCTAAATTGTAGGGATTGGTCTAGGAGGTTCCTAAACTTATGCAATCAAGTGCAGTAAGTGGCAGTGAGCCTCAATTAGCGTTCCCCACACTTTAGTAACTGAAACATGTGCCCCAATTAGGTCAAGTTGACCCAATGGCGTTAATGACTATAAATAGACTGGATGGACTCCCGATTTAGACATGACTCCCAAATTAGACATATGACCAAATTTGGACAAGGGAGGATTAATAATCCTAACACCCCCCCTGAATGCTAACTTGGAGAAACTATGGGCCCTGGTAACTAAAACCATAGGTCACCCATTACATCAAGTAAAATAAAGTAACTGCTTAATACAAGGAGTCGGGGCAAAAACCACATGGGAAAAAATCCCTCCCTCTAGCTAAGCAGGTAAAATCAAGTCTCAAGTTTGAAAAACTTGAAAATATGTTGCTGCAATCTTCATCTCTGTGAGGTATTGAAGCATCATGCATGGTGTGCCGTGCACAGGTATTCTGGGGCCTGGCATGTAGACTTCTCTTTCTTCTCCAAAAATGATGATGATAGGAAGGAGGAATGTAATCTTTGTCTCTTGCTGAATGAAGAGGTGTATGATCATATCCATTCTTCTTAATGTAGTAAGATTGAGCCCTTGCCATATTGCATCTTACAGGAAGTCTATTGCATCTCTTTGAAGGTGGTAAAATAGTATGACATAGCGCAAGAGTCTTTCCTTTCTGAGTGTCAGGTGAGTTTCCAGTCATCTTCCTAGCTTCCAGTTTGGAAGTAGGGACTGAATCTAGATCTGAGTCACCCTGAATCTCAATGTCATAAACTGATATAGATGGATCTGTAATACTAGTAGAAGCTGTAAAAGAAGTAGATGCAATGATTTTACCTTCCCTTGCAGGTGGCTGCTGAAAGTGCACTGATTCTGAAGGAGGCATGAAATGTGAGAACTCTTATGCTTTTGAAGCATGATTCGCAATACCCTTTGCTATGATGCTCCCAGTAGAGATATCTGTGATCTCCACTGAGTCAGTACCAAAGATCACTCGCTTTGGAGATCCAGTATGGGTCATCTGATAGACAGATAATAGGTTTGAAGCTAGAGAGGGAACAAACAACACATCTTTGAACCTTCCATGTTCAAGTTGGATAGAGCCCTTCCCTTTTGTTTTGACTTCACTGTTATTGCCCATCTGAATACTAGGACCATCAAAGGACTGAAAAGAAGAGAATGATTCTATGGATGCAGCCATATGGTTGGAAGCTCCAGAATCAATGCGGAAGACAGGTACTGATGTGCAGCAAGCCTTCAGTGCATGTTCTTTCCTTTGGTATTCTTCTTATTCTTATTCAGATTCTTCCTTCCTTACGCTAGCAGGTACAGAAATTTTGTGCTTTTTCAAGAGAAGGGCCATTTCATCAAGTTGTCTTCTCATACAGGAGCTTTCTGAATGGAAGCCCCTTCCACAGTAAGAGCAGAGGACCTTGCCTTTGCCATTATTCTTGCTTCTCTTCGAACCTGAAGGTTCTTTTGACTACTCTTTCTTCACAGGGGACTCATCTCTTTGCTTCCCTCTGTCATTCGCTACCTTATCTCCTCTTGCAACTAGGGCTAGATATTTGGGAGATCGAATGATCCCCATTTGGATCAATTTATCATTTTCAGAAATAAGAGATTGGATGAAAGAATTAAGAGTGGGCATCTTCCAATTTGGAGTAGTGAGCCTTACTGTTTGGAAGGTGGATACAAAGACTGAGTTTTCTGCATTGAGCTTTGTGAGAATGGTAAGGATGAGCTGATCTTCATCCTTCTTCACTTTGCATTGCTTCAACTGATATATCAGGTTCTTGAACTTTGAGAAGAATTCATTCAGAGATTCAAAATTGGATGGATTGAGAGTAATCAGATCATTTTCTAGCTGATGGATCCTCATCTCATCATGCTTATCAAATAAGGAAGCAAGCTTGTCCCAAACCTCCTTGGGAGTGTCCAAGTCTTGGATGTGAAATCAAAGATCTCTAGATACTGAGGAGAGCATGAGTTCATGGGCTTCATCAAGCCTATTCATGTACTTAGCTTTGTCTTTATCTGATTCTGGCTCTTCCTCTGTTTCTTCTATGAGTCTGAAGAGATGCTTGGTGCGGAGCAATACTATCATGTCATCCTTCCACTGGTGATAGTTGAAGGGAGTGAGAAGCTCTATTTGATGAGCCATTTCGAATGTAATAGGAAGAACTGAGCTGCTGTAGCGAATGCAGTGAGAAGAAAGGGCTGCTTCTAGCGAATGCTGTAAGAGAAGCTGATAAACTGTCACACAATCAAACATACAAAGTAAGTTCAATAGTCTGCACTTTTGGAATTTCCTTCACACCCAGCATAGTTAACTTGGGATATTAAGTGGTAAATTCTCTGCTTCTGGTGCAGTACTGGAAAAAATTAATCTGGCTAGAGATCTGAGGAGGAGAGGAGTCTTGTCCACCGAGGCTCTGATACCATGTAAATTTGAGCATATAGATCTGTAGACAAATACACAACTCACAAAGTGGATCTCACAATTTACTCAGCAATTGAAGAATGAAATAGTGCAAAAGGCTTGCAGCTGTGAATGCTTTCATTAATCAAAAAAGTAATCCAATGATAATTACAATGAAGTAAAATGGCTTTAATAGCCACAAGCATTTCGAATCCACATGAGGAAGTTCGAATTGATTAGACTCTACTTGGCTGTAGGTAACCAAGACCTTGTCTAAATCATTATCGGAGGACTCAGTGGTTAACTGACATTGTCTAAACCATAACCGGAGTTCATCGGAGCTCTAAAACACAACTCAAGTGTTACATTCAGTGTTGACTAAGGTTAACTGACTGTGGTAGGTGAGAAAT
>LPNX010443419.1:666268-701682 GCA_001517045.1 Pseudotsuga menziesii
CAAACCTAGCGCTAACTAAATGTAGAGGACTAGAACTGAATGTAACTAACTCCTAACTTAGCTTGACTAGTCATTAACTGAAGTGAACTGACCTTGGTTGGTTTCGGCACTCCAAGTGGCTTCCTAAATTGTAGGGATTGGTCTAGGAGGCTCCTAAACTTATGCAATCAAGTGCAGTAAGGGGCAGTGAGCCTCAATTAGTGTTCCCCACACTTTAGTAACTGAAACATGTGCCCCAATTAGGTCAAGTTGACCCAATGGTGTTAATGACTATAAATAGATTGGATGGACTCCCGATTTAGACATGACTCCCAAATTAGACATATGACCAAATTTCGACAAGGGAGGATTAATAATCCTAACAAATTTTGTGGGAGGTCATGTAAAACAACCGGTAAAGCAAGTGGGGAAAACCTAACATCCATTATTCTTTGAGGGTTTTGGACAATGTTATGAACTTGTGACTGAGGCTTTTGAACTCTTTGTTTCTTTCCTTCTATTTTTATAGTTCTTTGTGAATATTCCCAAAGATAATATAAAAGGTAGGATTGAAATCTATTTTGATTTATAACAGTTTCCTTTAAATCTATTTCAGACTTTGATTTGAAAAGAGATTGTTCAAATTTTATATCAAAATCAATATCTTGAATACTTAAAAGATCTTCTTGAGATCAAGAAAAAGATATTTTCAACTGAGGTGTACCTTCTTAATATTTCCCTTTTCCTTTACCAAGGATATTTTTTGGATCTTCCACAATTTGTAGTAGTTTGGGATTAGGGTTACCTCTTGTATGAATTCTTTTGAAAGGTAGGATTTCGTCTTTGGAGTCGCCTTTTCTTGAATGTCAAACCTGAAGTTTCCAAGGAAAAATACAACCAACTTCAAATATCCAAACTCCTATTTTCCCACATAAATTTGATTTTCTTTAGAACTGTCATTCCACCTAGGGAGAATTTTAACTCTTGTTCCCCAACAATGACACCAAGATGTTATCACTCAAAATTTATCCTTTGGTAATGGAAGGATAGTTCCAAGGCAACCTTTCAAACCAACCTTTAGGAGGAAAGCTGACTTCTTTCCTACCAGAGTGGGCTCTCTCAAAAAATAAATACAATGGCCATAAACATTTTTACCTAAAGTGGATTAATGATGAAAGTGGCTGAAACAAGAGGATACCATTGGGCATGGACTCAAAATCATGACTTTTTTTTTAAATAAACAAGGATTTTGCAAAACAATTTTCTTCATAGAGGAGGGATATTTATTCTTTCACATTTAAGTTCTTGATTACTGGTGGTAAAAGAGAAAAGATGAACATTCCATTAATATGGGCACCAAATAAAGATGAATATAATATTAACTTTAGAGGAAATTTTCTTGTGAATATTGAATCATATGAACCAGAGCATATGAGTATGAATTCCGATCCAACACAACCTCATTCAAGCATGAGAAGATAACACAATGGAAATAGATAACAAGAATAACATTCGTAGGAGAAAAGGAAATACATATTGTAAAACAACAACACGAAAATATCTGCTTTAAAAATTCCTTGCTTAGCTCTGCAAAAATTTTTATTAACTTGAAAATGCTCAGTTACAAATGGTTTTTTACTCTCATGAGTTCCAACCCAAATTACATTGCAAAACATGCTTTTATACATAAAAAATATCCTTGAGTTGATACCTAACTACCTATTTTATAAAAATAGGATTCTTGTAACTGCCTTATTACATTTGTCAAATAACTAAACACTAAATTTCCCTAAATATTGGAAAATCTTTAATTCCACGTTGAAGTGGACCTTGATATATTCTTTTCTCTAGCATTCTGGATGAATATATTCAATGATGTAGTTATATTTCATCCTCCCGAATTTCTCAATTGTTTTCCACCAATATCCATAAGGAACTTCATGACTTGTCATTTCTTTAGCCAAAACTCTTAGCTACACATGATCCACATAAGAAATAGGAGTCATCTTGGCACCTATCATTCTGAGTAGATCCAAAATTTTAAAAACTATGGCTAGTTTTTCAATTATAACTTTCCCAATTAGAGACTTAGGCATATCCTCAAATTTCCTATGATCCATTCTAGCCTGGACAAATAGAGCTTGATAATCAGATTGAGATATCAATTTACCATCCTCATCCCAAAAAGAAGGGATTCCCTTTTGAAATAGCTCTGTAAATAATCCCTTAAAATACATTACCTGTTGTAACATTTGATTAGCCTTAGCTTGGACACTCTCAATATGATGATGCTTTCCAACAACTTTCCTTGCCCAAGTTATTACTGTGATTTTGTTCTTGATGCCCACTGTTTCAACTCCTCTTCAGATAGAGTATTGAGGAAATTGATAGTATTATGAGTTGTCTCTACTGGTCTTCTATCCAAAGTTTCCTTCATGATTGCACAACTCTATCTCGTTATACTGATCACCACTTCTTTATCTTTTATAAAATTTAAATAGGGCCTAATCTTGGTAGCCTCAGTAATAATCATATCCCAAGTCATATGTTTGCCCCCCTGGACTGGAAATTGACCTGAAACTCTTTCATCCAACTTTTCATTTTTATCCAATAATTCTTTACTCTTACTCTCAAAAAAAATTATTTCTTCTTCTTTCTTATTAATTGCCTCAGCCAATTTCTAGTTTTCTACCTTGAATCCTTTAATTTCTTCATCTTTCAAGCTAACTTGAGACATAGCTTGAACTATACTCTATATCTTTCTTTCTACACTTGATCAGCCTATTTCAAGCTACTTTTTGTTTTCCTTCTCTTCTCTTTCCTTTTCCAAAATCATTTGATTCTCATTCAAAACATTAATTTTAGCTATATGGAAATATCTTTCCTTTTCCCATTGGCCCTATTCTTCTACAAATTTCAATAATTTGGCTTTACTATCATTCAACTCTTGGAACAATGAATCACTTTCTTTCTCCAAAACTATTAATTCATATGCTTGAATTAATCGAGTGGTTGGAATTTTCAGTTTCATTTTCAACAACTGGATAGTGTTCTCTTTTTCAACCAAGATTTTCTTTGTGGCTTGTCCCCTGTCTTCTCCTGCTTCTGTTGATTTTCTAATCTTGACACCGTGGCTTGTAACTTAGAAACTTTAAGAGTGGCCTTCAACAAGTCAGTGTAAATTACTTCTTGAGTCTGTTTATGAAAATGAATCTTGTCTAGGAGTGGAATATTTTGTAAATTGAGCCTCATTTCTGAAACTCTGTCATGAGTATCCATTGCTAAATTCAAAGTATTTTACACATGATCTTTTACAGTGATCAGTGAAACCTCCTTATCTAAAATATCCCTCACTTTAGGAAAAAACTGTAAAGCTTTTCAGGAGAAGACTCCTTATCTTGTCCATCTATAGTATACAAGTCATTTATGGACTTCTACCTATCACTAGAACCATCTTCATGTACCCCTGCGAATTGCACTATTGAATTTGAAAGATTGGCATTGAATTTTTTTTCTTTTCTTTAATCTTATTGTCTTCAAATTCAATCATTTCTTTGTCTGAATCCATATTTTGTTTTTTTGTTGACTCTTGGTCTTCATCTTCAATCCCAATTGTTTCTGAAAGTCTTCTTTTACTAGTAATTTCAGCTTTACCTAGGGTTGGTATTATCATAGAATCATATTTCATTATGGTAGAGGGATTTACTTGCAAAATTTCTGAGCTTTTTGCACTTGGTTGATATTCCATCAAATTATCTCTTTCAGCTAATCCCTCTATCTCTTGGTGATCAAATGCTTTGTTTTTATTCTGTTGTCTCCTATGTGATATGATATGATGAGGGTCATAATTGATTTTTGTGGCCTTCATAAAATTCATGTCCTACAGCAAGCCCTCAATTACTACAATAACAACTTTATTTTTCATAATAAAAGGACCCACCTTCAATGGAAATTCGATCTCTAAAGATTTTTTGAAATTCAAAAAGTGCTCATTCTCCACAATGAGCTTTTGTCTAATAATTCCAAGGCAAAAATTCTGGGTGTCAAAAATGCAGGTAAAATGTAAGGCTCATGAACAAAACCATATACTCTGATGATAGTATGTTCCTTTAGAAGGAATCAGTCTCCAACTCTTCTGTCAGGGATGAATTGTAGCACTTCTTCCATTTCTGGTAGAACTCTGGGTAACTTATCCTAAAAAATTGCTCTCTACACTTCTAACATAATGAGGTTCATATAATTAAAAGTGTTGTTTCTGATCTTAGAAGGGAACGCTATCTCTGGGAACTGTAAATTTTCCTCATTGAAGAATAGAAACATCATGACCAAATAACATTGAAATATGAAGTGTCTGGTCATGTGGAAATTCACTAACTATAAATGAATATTTTTTAGCTAGGAATTCATCAAATTTAAGGCAACAATACTGACTAGACTCAAACTCAAGTTGATGCAGACTCAACCTAAACAACAAACTCAATAATAATTCAGGGACAAAACTATCACTATCCAACCCTACAAACTGACTCAACAGGGAGAGGACCCATTGTGACTCTTCATTAGACATGTCAATATCAAAAGGGAAAGGCTCATTTTCAATTGAAATATCGGGTTTTAAGATTTTTGACATAAACGCTCGCTTCTCTTATGTTGTAGAATGCCTATATAGTTCAATTACACTTTACTCCATAAAATCTTCCAAGTTTTGGGAAAATGACTACAACACCTCTAATGCATCTCTAACGACCAAGGAATTAATGCGGAAAATTATTTTAGACTGGTTAGAATCCATTATAACTCATTCCAACTAAGAATAGTTAGATGTACACCATGCAACAAAATATGGAAAATTGAGGGTTTGGTCTACACAGAATAACGGATATGGTACCTATGGATGACGTGTACATCAACTCCTTGTGTTTCTATTGTTTTTAGTTTGTTCTTTAACTAATGCACAGGGACAAAATACAACACTGTATCAAAAACATATCCATCCATGTCCCCAAATATTTCCTCTAATTTATTGAACTCCCTAACATGTGCTTCGAACTCAACTTTTCCTTCCATTTTTAAAAATATTTGGCAGGTTAAGATACGTGGCCTACCGGGAAAATGATGGATGGAAAGAGAAGGTTTGACTCGGCTTCCAAATGTGCAGAGACATTTTTCCTTGGGTGCAAAAGAAAAATGTCATATTTCCATGTGACTTTTCCTTATAAAATATTCCAAAAGTGATTTCGAGATCATGGGAGGTGGTTTCTCCATACCACTTTTCATCCAATCGAATGATTCTTCGCTCACCATGTGGCTAGTGGTAAAAATACACTACCCCTTGCTCGTTCCATCTCCCTTGAAAATTGAGAGCGCGGAATGCACTCCAACCATTGATCTTCTTCCACTATGATCCTGCGCCCTCGATCATTTCATACCTTTAACACACTCCAAAGGTCATTTCTCCAACATCTCCCAATTTTATATATTGAGCATGTTTCCCTTGTAGATTCCCTGTTTTCCATTGATCTCATCACATCTCAAATCCAGACCGTTAATTCCTTTACAAGGTGATACAAGACACTTCATTTTCTCTCCTTAGTCATCTTTAATCCAACACGTGGTTCCATGGGATAATTTTCTCTCCTTTTAGCACCTTATCTATTAGTTATTTCATCATATCAACAAAATTTGAAATAGAGGTCATATTTTCTCCTTAAGCTCCTCTTCCAACCTTGTGGAACAAAAACTATGCTAACAACCATCAATAATTCAACTACTACAAATGCACATGCAAGAAAAGTTAAGAAGCTATCAAGTGAAACCCTAGCCATGAAAGCTCGTTGGTGAATTTCTAGTATGCACTTGTTTATGGAAACAATGGTATCCTCCTCGGGAGGGGGTGGTGCCCCCTCCCCACTTCTGAACCAACAAAATTAGCATTTTGTGCCCTTATTTCTTCCATTCGCAAATATGTGCAAAAGACGCCCTTGACCAAGTTTGTAAAACACTTAGAAAATGTTCCAGAAGTGGCTCTCTCAACCTGTTAGTCTCGTAAAATGGATTTGAAAATGGTATAATGTGGAATCATTGGGAATTTCATTGGGATTTGGACCTCTCCCAGATCCATGGACAACTAGATTCAAAGGATCTAACATGTGTTAATAAAAGAGAAGGTGTCCCATTTCTAATGTGGATGAGGGTTTTACACCTTTTTATTTGAAATCAAGGAGGATCGAGATTTAATATTCACGAGTGGACTTTTTTTACACTAATTGGGGGATGTATCTGAACCAATGGACCCTAGAAGTTGATATGGAACTTGATGTTTTATTAGTGGTTCTATTATGGGTTTTCCTTGCCCACTTTCCATTATGTTGTTAGGGAGACGAATCACTCCTTGATATCAACAATGCTCTTGGGAAATTTATAGACAAGACATAACAAAAGTCTGGAATAATAGATTGTGCTCAAATTTGTGTTGAAGTGGATCTAGAAAAGGGTCTTATGAAAGTGTTGTGGCTAATTATTGACAATTGGATGCATATTTATAAGCTCGACTATGAATAAATACCATTCAAATGAAAAGCATTTCATGAATATGTGAACTTTGCAAGGGACCACAAGAAGACTTCTCCTCCCTCCCAGACAATGCTAGCCAAGGAAGACCAATGGAAAATGGTTAAGAAAAATATGGGGTCAAGAGTTTCTCATCAATTTGAAATTGCTCCCTTATCCCAACCCTCATCCTCGGCACTGGTCTCAACACCCCCCTCTCAACCTTTGGTAGTGGTCCTCCCTCATTCTCCTTTATCAGGAATCCCTCCATTCCCTTAGACAACCCCTTTGAGTCTCTCTACATAGATGAATCCCCTTATAACTTCCCTGAAGGCCCTCTTTCCTTCCCACCCATTCCAGTCTCAACCCCTATTGTGACCTTGGTCGATCCTTCCACCCTCCCTATTTTTTCCCTCCTACCCCCCTCAAATCCCCTTACTATTGTTAATGATTCCATCTCTAAACATATGGAAGAGATTGACCTCATTTTTCCCCAACCCACCCCTAAGGGTATCCTAACTAGAAAACAAGCCCAACTAAATTCAAAAGATGATGATCAAGGTGAATAAGTTGAGGAATGGAAGCACTGTTGGAAGGCAATGGGAAAACTAACGAAGGATATATGTGAAGATATATCTAACAAGGAAAATATCCTAGGGCTACAATCCACTTTGGATAAATCGATAAGAGTTGAAGTTAAAATCATAAATCTGAAAAGAATTGGAGGTTCTCAGCCCGACAGTCATTATGGAGGAAGTTCCAAACCCCTAGTGAGTAAATAATGAAGGTAGCCTCCTCGAACTACAGAGGTATGGGAAATACATATAAAGAAGAATCCCTTAAATATCTCATAAAAGAAGAAATACCAATTATCCTTCTACTCCAGGAGACCAAACTAGAGGAATCTGTCATCCTCAAAATAACCAAGAAAGTGTGGAAGACAAGCAATGGGCTACTTGCGGAGCCTCAGAAGGGGTCTTCACTCTCTAGGGCTACTTGCGGTGCCTCGGGAGGGGTTTGTACTCTCTGGGATACCACCATCCTAAATATGGAATCGACACAACAAGCCCAACATTGGATAATGGTCAGGATTTATCATCAATAAACAAATAAATATATTAATGTCTTTAATATTTATATTCTAGATAGTTACAAGGATAAATAACTACATTGGTAATCTCTTTTAATTATAAAGAACTCATAAATTGCTAAGTATTGTTTGGTAGCTAGAAACATCAATGACACCATCTCAAAGAAGGAGAAGCAAGGAGAGATGATTGTACGTGATCCCTTTAGAGAAAAGATGGAGGATCTTGTTTCCAAATGCGATCTGGTTGATATTAAACCCCAAAAGGGGAGGTATACATGGATAATAAGAGAACAGGGCCAGGTCATATAGCATCTCGTTTAGACATATTTTTAATCAAGATTGACTTTCTCAACATGGGAGTGACTCTATATTCTCGCATAATTCTTTTAGGAGCTTCATATCACAAGCCTATAGCCTTGTAACTCAATCAAATGCAAAACTTTGGTCCACTCCCCTTCAAATTTTATGTGATTTGGTTGTAGGATCCTTCATCCTTGGAACTAATAGAAAATTCTTGGAAAATTTACATAAAAGGCTCATCAATATACATATGGGAAAAAAAATCTAGAGCTGTCAAGAGGCCTTAAATAAGTGGGTGAAGAATTATTTCTCTCCTCCAACTCAAATAAAACACAACTTAAAGAATTAGTTGGAGTCAATTCGACAAGAAATGGAATTTGAGGAGGTGACAATCTCACTGAAAATGAGAGAGATAGAAGTTTGTGCCCAACTTCACAAATCCAATAGATAAGAGGAGGAGTTATGGAGACTCAAATTGAGAAGCCTCTGGCTACACGTCTCCATTAATAACACAACCTATTTTCAACGCCAATCTCATGCTAGAACCCTCAAAAACATTGTAACAAAAGTCATACTAGATGATGCCACTACTCTTAATAGTTTCCCAAATATTAAGCAAGTGGATAGGCGGAATTTCAAGAGCCTTTACAATGAGGAAAGTAAAGAAAATAATAGAGTGACAAAGTCCATGTTGGAACACATTCCTTCTCTCATCGCACATGTTGATAATGAGACTTTAAACATAAACATTGATGAGGGGGGAGTGATCAATGTAGTTTGGGGTTTAGCATATAATAAATGTCCAGGACCAAACAGGTTTCCCATTCACTTCTATCGAGTATGCTAGCACATAATCAAAGTGGACGTGTTAAGAATGATTCATTATTCACATTGGAAGCATAAAATAGTGGCAACACCAACACCTCATTCATAGGTCTCATTCCTAAGGAATTCATCCCAACGTCCTTCTCACATTTTTGACCCATCTATCTTTGCAATGCTTCATACAAAATCCTCTCTAATAACATCTCCACTAGGATGAAGTCTCTCGTGCCAACAATAATTTTTTAAAATCAAGGGGAATTTATGTCCAAAAGATAAATTATTGACAATATAGTCCTCATCCAAGAAGCGATACATACTAGCAAGGCGCACAAGGAGAAAGGAGTGATTATCAAAATGGACATGGTTAATGCCTTTGACCAAGTAGGACATTATTTTCTCTTTAATGCTTTGTGTAAATTTGGATTTAGTGAATCTTTTGTCATGTTGATCAATCTTGTATAAGCACTCCCTAGATCTCTCCCCTTGTCAACGAAAGATTGGCATGATTCTGCAACCTCAAGCGAGGAATTCAACCAGGTTTCCCGTTGTTATACATAATCATGGATGATACTCTAAGCAGTGAATTAGAGGAAGAGTGAGTGTAGGGTAGGATTTTGGGTATCACCTTCACTCGAGGAATCAAAGGCATAAACCTTTCCTAGTTTACAAATGACACTCTTTTGTTAGGAGGAGCACTGCTAGTCATTGCAAGAAGGTTCAAGGCCATATTGAATGACTTCCTAAATGCCTTAGGTGATGTTGTGAATAACAAAAAATCCAAATTTATGGTTGGAATTTCAGCACCCAAAAAATTCATTCCATAGAAAGAATTATATAGTTCCAGGACTTACCTAGGAATTCCTATTTCACTAAGTAATACTTCTGCTGCTAATTAACAATGCATTATTGGGAAAATTAGGAGTAAAATTTTGCAATTGGGGTCATAATGGATGAATCCATCCAGGAGGATTGTCCTAATTAAATGAACCCTCTCAACTCTTCCTGTCATATGCCCCAATTTGCAAAACAATTTAATGTTATTGAGGAACATTATGTTGTATTTTATGCTAAGTTTGTAATTGATGACCAAGTGGGGTCAAGAATAATTAATGTATTTTAAGAATATTTTATTAAATAAATGATGAGACAACATCTTAGGGAAGCTGTTAAAAGAGTGTTAACTAGTCACTTGGTGGAGGAGACTGGGTGGAGAGATTACTGACAAGTGGCAGCATCATCAAACTACTTCTAACCATTGCAGGTGGCAACTTCCCTATATTTGTGGTCATGATTCCCCAAGAAAGTGGAGGTGGAGCAGGTGGCTCATTAAGTAAAAAATGACCCAGAAGACCTAGGCATTATTATAAAACTTCCCATTGAAGACAGTTGAGGCTGCTCATTTTAGGGAGAGAGGTGATCATTTAGTGTGAATGAAGTGCACTTGAGAAATTTGATGGAGGGGACTTATTGAAGTGAGTTTGAGGGGTTAACTGCTGAGAACTGAACTTATGCAATTGTTAGGCTGAATTTCTTACTGCTGTAAGTAGGATTGAATTACTATTGTAATTTGACCAGTCAGGTGACAGAAGGTCTTAAGGATACATCCTTCACCCAATACTCTACCAGGAGGAACGGGAACATGCTCGGGGGTCCTGAGGAAGTGCAGACTAAGCTTTCTCCAGGAGTTGGTTGGGAGGAACAGCCTCCTTAAGCTGTTGTCACCTCATCATTTAATAGGTTTTTATTTGTTCAGGTTATTTATAATTTATTTACTGTTTTCAGCAAATGTTTACTAGTTTTTCAAAGATATGCATGTTATTGTTTTGCTATGGATAGGTAGATTATAAACATTAGTATTATGCTAAATGAGAAGTAAATAGAAATAGATTTCCATACTCTATTTTTCCACGCCTTGTATAGGTAGTACTCTAGTACAGCTGGTTGATTAAGTAGATGTGATAATTCGTTATTAATTCTGAATGAAAATGTAAATAATTTCTTTTATAGTTTGCATATTATTCATTCCTTAAAAACATCAGTACATACTGTATCTATTGAATTTATCTACATCAGAGAAAGGACTTGTTATCTCCCAAAATAAATTTATTTTCGTATGAAGATTCACGCAATGAGGGATATGAATGTCACTAACAGTTTGAAACCCTCATTTTTTAATGAAAATTTCACAAAGCTGTAGCTTTCAGTAACTTGGGCGAGCATCAGAACATCTCATTAGCCACCGAAAGTTGGAAGATAAATAACAGATGGAAAACCTTTTCGGTGGTAAGGCATATTGCTAAATCTTTTAACTACCATCGGAACATTTGTTAACAGCAATCGGAGGTTTATTCCTCTACGACGTTGACGTTACGGAGAATCTAGTGGTTTAAAGTTCTGACTTGGAAATTAGTGAGTTGAATAGCCGACACTGTGGTAGCATTCTGGTCTAAGGCGCTGATGAGATAGAGGACAGAGCTTCCGATTTCCAATCGCGAAGCTAGTGGTTTAGAGCTCCGACACTGCGGCAGCGATCAGACAAGAAGTTTCAACATATTAATGATTATAGCTTCCGATCACCGACGAGCTAGTGATGGAAAGTGCCGATACGTTGAGACTTGGGGTACCGATGGGCTAGAAGACAGAGCTTCCGATCACCGATGAAGAAACCACCGCAACGTTAGTCATTTGAGGCTCTGAAATAGCGGTGGCATAGAGAACTAAAGTTTCGATTCATCTCCTACTGACCTCCGATAGCGATAAAGCAAAATCGTCGACAATTAAAAATATATAAAGTTTTGAAAAAGTAAGACAAAAAGGACTACACGTCGGAGCTTGAAAACATAAACCATCGGCAAGTTAGTTCACTAAGGAGCCCCAACGGCGGGAAACAAACTGACTACGGGGTCCGCCATAACATAAAATCATCACCGATCAGAGNAGGAACTAAAGACTACGCATCGAAGCTTGAAAACATAAACCGTCGGTGAGTTAGTCCACTAAGGAGCCGAAATGACGGAAGATATACAAACTACGGCTTTCGATCAATCAACAGAAAATCATCGGCGATCGGAATAACTAAGGGCTACGGATCGGCGAGTTAGTCCACTAAGGAGCCGAAACGGTGGAAGACAAATAGACAAGGCCTCCAATTAATCAATAATCATTCCGATAGCGCGACAATAGGAAATCATCGGCGATCGGGAAAACTAAGAACTACAGATCGGCAAATTTAAAACTAAGCTCCTCCATAGTGTCAGCAGCACAAAGAACTAAAGCTCTGATTCCTTCATCAAAAGACTTCCGACAGTGATAAAATTTGTTCGTTTCACCTCTGAAACAACGACAGCATTCTTCTTTGAGGTTCCGATGCATTAGTTGTTTCAGCTTCCAATCACCGACAAGCTAGTGATAGAAAGCGTCGATAAAGAAACCATCAGGACGCTAAGGATTTAAGACGTTGACACTGCGGCAACATTCAGGCCTGAGGCATCGACAGGTTAGATGTTAGAGCGTCCGATCGGCGACCGTGGCGACAAGGTAGAAAAATTCGACGATTTAAGCAAGAAAGGCCACTTCAGCAAACCGCCGAAACACTGGCTGTTGGCGGGAATTTCACAGTGAACCGGGAGTGGTGATTATCAGTGATCACTTTAGTTATTAAAAATTCGCTCAGTGAACTAGATCTTCACAATAGATAGACAAATAGTTAGCAAGGGTTTGAAGCCCTAATCTGAGAAAACTATCACTTTCAAGTATTTTTTGTGTAAACAGATCGTATTTTGAAGATCTGTCATTTTTGTAGAAGGCTATAAAGCCCATGATTGATTTTATAATAAAGGTTCAACTTCAAGGATTTGTAAGCCTATTCTGTTGTCAAGCGTATCATCTTGTTTATTTGAATTGTAAGCTCTTTTGTTATGAGTTATTCATCCATCGTCTTTATCTTTATTGTACTTATGCCTGAATGTGCATTTAGGTTATTTTCAAGTTGATTAATAGCTAATAGTTGTCATCCTATTGGTGACTTAATGCGATTTGATTTATAAGTACCATCCTTGTTAGGATTTAGCTATTTACATGCATCTATTTTGTATGTAAGTCTGCCAGCTTGATGAGTTCTCCATCCCTGCACCTTATTTTCAAACTACTGAACAAGTTGTAACTAAAAGCCTTGTGATTGAGTGAGCTTCATGCATGTCTTGAGAGTGGGAGGTTATATAGGTCACTTGACTTAATCCATATCAGAAAACCCTAAAAATATTTTAAGTTACCAGGAATCCTCAAGCTACAACCTAGAGGAGTTTCTTGGAGTGATAACAAAGTGGCGTCGTTGTTGGGGAGAGGAGATTGAAGCTCAACTTCCCTAGGAGATGACATAGATCCATGCTTTGATGATAGACAAAGCTTGGACACTATTATGGTTGTAATAATCTATCTGGTGAATCCATTGATATAAGGTGGTTTCAAGAAGACCAAGTACCAGAGAAAACCCAAAGGGGCCACTAGCAACACGGGTTTCAGATCCAAAATAAATTTTGAGGAAAGCTAGGGCTTTACTAAGATAGACCAGCAGTACTACACAAAAAGCTACATTAGGTATTTCACCAAATATTTCTGCTATTATTTCTTCTGCTGAAACTCTTAATTCCTGGGAATTTTTAGATACATCAGAAAAATCTAGGGGTTGGGCATCTTCAAGCACTACTGCTTGTGAAAATCCAATCCCTGGTGACTCCACTGGGATAAGTAGACCATCGCCTTCTCAGCAAGTATCTTCATCAGTCCTGCCTTCCACAACCCTATCCATACCCATTTCCAATATGGCTGCCCCTTAATTGACCAAGATGGAAAGGATCCTGATAGCTAGGTATGTGCCCTTAATTCTGCCAAATCCTCTAGAAGCCATGCCTACTAGGGATTATCTCAAGTATATGCCTAAGTTTACAGGGGAAGGGGATTTCACTACTGAAGAACATCTAGAGGCTTTTTACAGCTATGCTGGAAATATTAACATAGAACAAGAAGATGTATGGACTAGGGTGTTTGTACAAAGCCTAGATGGCCAGGCTAGGAAGTGGTTTAAGGAACTGCCTGCCAGATCAGTGGCAGGCATAGAGGCCCTAGATGAAATTTTCCTAAAGCATTGGGGAGAAAGGAGGGACCACCTCTACTATATCACAGAATTCATCAACCTAAAAAGAGAAATTGGGGAGTCTGTCTCCAACTTTACCAAGAGATTCAACAATATGTATAGCAAGATCCCTACTGAAATTAAGCCCACTGATACCTCAGTTAGGATAACTTATGCAAATTCCTTTGACTCTGATTTCTGCTTACTTCTCAGAGAAAGGAGGTCTATTTCCTTATCACTCATGCAGGATGCTTCCCTAGAAGTAGATTCAAACATCCTGGCATCTCAGAAGGTCAAAGGGAAGATAGACATGACAAAGCAGCCAACAGACTATAGTGGGGCTTCGACATCAGAGAACAAGATTGACAAAATGACCAAACTGTTAGATAACCTGACTACTGAAATGTCTAAATTGAAAGGCCAAGGACATTTACCTATGAGGGGTAAAGGGCCAAGTGACTTTGCTCCTCGAAACCCAAATTTTGTTCCTTATAGAAGAGGAAACCCCCCAGTTCAGATTCTTATAAGGGAGAGAGATCAAGGGGAAGACTAGAGGATACAAGCTCCATTTCAAAATGTTGTATTAGAAGAAGATCCAAAATTCATTGAAGAAGAAGGAGAAGTTGAAGACAATATCCACTGCATGGAGGATGAGGTGGACTATTCTTTTCTGACACACAAAGAATATGAGGAACCCTTGATTGATGAGCAGATCGCTGAAGAGGCTATCTATCAGGCTGATGGTCAGGGATGTTACCAACTAAGGTCTAGGCTGGTTTCTCCCCTCAAGAAGAATGTTGTACCTATCAAGCATCCTGTTGCACTAGCTAGAAAGGTTGTTGTTTTACCAAAGAAAGTGGCTATCCCATCCAAAGCATTGCATAAACCAGCACCTTCATCCACACCTGATCAAGTCCAAATCAAACCTACGGCTCCTGAGGTAAGGTTTCCAAATAAGATGCATTGTTCCTTCAACCTCAAGTCTGAAATTCAGAAATTGAAAATCCCTTTCCCTTTTATTGAGCTCATGAAGAATGATGCACTCAAAACCTCCATTCTGAATTCCCTTCAGCCCAAGGTGCATATTGACACTAACTTTGTGAACCTATAAGATGACAAGCCTGTTGTAACCCTGGGCCCCATGATCAAAGACCTAAAGGACTCCTACCCGCCGTTCTATATATCCTTGAACATCCACGATAAAACCCTCCATAACTGTCTGTTGGATTCAAGAGCCTCTCATAACCTAATGCCAAAGGCTGTGATGGATGAGATTGGCCTCTGCATCACCAAGCCCTGCCATGATTTATTCTCCTTTGACTCCAGGAAGGTCAAGTGCTTGGGCCTCATCAAAGACCTCACTGTAAACTTAACACAGCTACCTTCGAAAAGCGTAATGATGGACATTGTAGTGGCCGATATTCCCCCAAAATTCGGCCTCTTGCTGTCTCGGTCATGGAGCAAAAGGCTAGGTGGCACCCTTCAAATGGATCTCACATACACAACCATTCCCATGTTCAGAGGAGAAACTAAGAGACTGTACATGGAAAATCAGCTAGCGTACATTATAAGTAAGGAGAGCCGCTCAGTAAATCACCCCATCTACGCGGTGGACACCGATTTTGGGTCTTGCATTTTGCAAATAGATGATAATCAGCAGACATCAGTTCAGCTCACTAAGCCCACCCATCAGCAGCCCAAAGAAGTCACGACAATGATCTAGACCATGTATTTTGATGGGGCTAGCGCTCAAAGCTCACCAGTCCCAGGCGTAGTCCTGATCTCCCCATCTAAGGAAAACATTCACCTGTCTTAGAAGCTCGATTTCAAAACCATGAACAACGTAGCAGAATATGAAGGTTTATTGCTAGGATTTAAAGCGGCCAAGGATATGGGGATCATGTGCATGAATATTTTTGGAGACACAGACCTCATCATACAGCAGGTCAACAACACTTTCCAGACCAAAAATATCAGATTGAAGGCCTACAGGGACGAGGTATGGAAAATCAGAGACTCTTTTATGTTTTTTGAACTGTCATATATTCCTAGGGATTTGAATCGCCTAGCTGATTCCCTGGCAGTCTCTGTAAGCCTATTTGTTCCTCCTTTACCGCCTAAGCTCAGCTATGATGTTCAGGTCAAGTACAGACCCTTTCTGCCAGACAATGTAAAATTTTGGACAATGTTTGAGAATGATGAGGAGCTTAGTAAATTCCTTCAGTTAGTAGATGAATTATCTGACATACACATAGACCAGGAAAACCTTAACATGGAGGAATCTAAGCAACTCAAGTTAAAAGATAAAGTGACTGAGCAAAATATTGTCCAATTTCCCAGCAACTACATACCCCGAGGTCTAGTACCACTAGAAGAACTGTTTGATCACAATGACATCCCTCTCAATCCTACCAAAAAGGAGCTAGACCCTGCTATCCAAGAGCAAAACATAGGTAGCCAAAGCCATCCTAAACTGATAAATCTTTCCACTGGGTTGAATGCTGATCAAAAGTCTAAATTTTGCAGCTTGATAAAAGATCTTGCTGATGTTTTTGGCTGGGAGTATAGTGACCTAAAAACTTATGACACCAATATCATCCAGCACAGAATTCCTTTGGAGAAGGACACCATTCCTTTCAAACAGAAGCTAAGACCCATTAGCCCTCTCCTATTACCAGTGATTGAAAAAGAGATCCACAAGCTCCTTAAAGCCAAGATCATAATTCCCCTCATATATTCCTATCTAGCTCATCCTTCCAGTGGAAAAGTTCTTTCAAGAAGAGGATGATGAACCAAGTGATATGATGAGAAGGATGATGGATTTGGTGGAGTTACAGTAGATCAGGGAGCAAGTTGTAGGAAAATCAGAAGCTCATCAACAGAGGATAAAGGGCATGTTTGACAAAAGAGCAAAGGCAGACAACTTCCAGGTCAGAGATTGGGTCCTCAAGTGGGATGCTATCAAACAGGACAAGGGGAAACATAGAAAATTCGACTCTTTGTGGATTGGCCCTTTTGTGATAGCCCAAGTACATAAGAATAACACCTTCAAATTGCACAGTCTGGAAGGTGAAGAGATATTTGATGGCCCAGTAAATGGGTGGTTCTTGAAGATCTATTTTATTTGAGGCTATGAGGCCTTATGATTGTAAATTAGTAGATAGTAGGTTGTTTTGATTTCAAAATAAGACTCCATGCCCAATGGAACAATAAAATCTAGTGTTAAGTTACTTAGTTGCTTTTAGGGAAAGGCATTTGGTCTGGGGTTCTTGGGACCTCACAGGGAGGTTCCCATCCCCAAGTAGGAGCCATATGTTATCTCCCAAAATAAATTTATTTTCATATGAAGAATTTTATTCACGCAGTGAGGGATATGAATGTCACTAACAGTTTGAAAGCCTCTATTTTTTATGAAAATTTCACAAAGTTGTAGCTTTCGGTGGCTTGGGTGAGGATCAGAACATCTCATTAGCCACCGAAAGTTGGAAGATAAATAACAAATGGAAAACCTTTTCGGCGGTTAGGCATATTGCTAAATCTTTTAACTACCATTGAAACATTTTTTAACAGCGATCGCAGGTTTAGTCCTCTACGGCGTCGAAGTTACGGAGAATCTAGTGGTTTAAAGTTCTGACTTGTAAATTAGTGAGTTGAACACCCAACACTGCGGCAGTGTTCCGGTCTAAGGCGTTGATGAGATAGAGGACAGAGATTTCGATTTTCGACTGTGAAGCTAGTGGTTTAGAGCTCCGACACTGCGGCAGCGATCAGACAAGAAGTTATGACACGTTAATGATTACAGCTTCTGATCGCTGACAAGCTAATGATGGAAAGCGCTGATACGTTGGGGCGTCGATGGGCTAGAAGATAGAGCTTTCATTCGCCGATGAAGAAACTGCTGCGACGTTAGTCATTTGAGGCTCTGAAACAATGGCGACATAGAGAAATAAAGTTCTGATTCATCTCTTACTGACCTCCGATAGCGATAAAGCAAAATCGCCGACAGTTAAAAATATATAAAGTTTTGAAAAAGTAAGACAAAAAGGACTACGCGTCGGAGCTTGAAAACATAAACCGTCGACAAGTTAGTTCGCTAAGGAGCTGCAACGATGGGAAAAAAACTGACTACGGGTTCTGCCATAACAGAAAATCATCACCGATCAGAGGAACTAAATACTACGCATCGGAGCTTGAAAACATAAACCGTCGGTGAGTTAGTCCACTAAGGAGCTGAAACGGCGGAAGATATACAGACTACCGCTTTCGATCAATCAACAGAAAATCATCAGTGATCGGAAGAACTAAGGGCTACGGATCGACGAGTTAGTCCACTAAGGAGCCAAAACGACGGAAGACAAATAGGCAAGGCCTCCGATCAATCAATAATCATTCTGATAGCGCGACAATAGGAAATCATCGGCGATCGGGAGAACTAAGAACTATAGATCAACGAATTTAAAACTAAGCTCCTCTGCAGTGTCAGTGGCACAGAGAACTAAAGCTCTGATTCCTTCGTCAAAAGACTTTTGACAGTGATAAAATTTGTTCGTTTCACCTCCGAAATAGCAGCAGCATTCTTCTTTGAGGTTCCAATGCATTAGTTGTTTCAGCTTCCGATTGCTGACAAGCTAGTGATGGAAAGCGCCGATGAAGAAACTGTCGGGACGCTAAGGATTTAAGATGCCGACACTGCGGCAACATTCAGGCCTGAGGCATCGATAGGTTAGAGGTTAGAGCATCCGATCGGCGACCGTGGCGGCAAGGTAGAAAAATTCGACGATTTAAGCAAGAAAGGCTACTTCAGTAAACCGCTGAAACACTGGTTGTTGGCCACAATTTCACAGTGAAATAGCAGTGGTGATTATCAGTGATCAATTCAGTTATTAAAAATTTGCTCAGTGAACTAGATCTTCACAATAGACAGACAAATAGTTAGCAAGGGTTTGAAGCCCTAATCTGAGAAAACTATCACTTTCAAGTATTTTTTGTGTAAAAAGATCGTATTTTGAGGATCTGTCATTTTTGTAGAAGGCTATAAAGCCCATGATTGATTTTATAATAAAGGTTCGACTTCAGGGATTTGTAAGCCTATTCTATTGTCAAGCGTCTCATCTTGTTTATTTGAATTGTAAGCTCTTTTGTTATGAGTTGTTCAACCATTGTATTTATCTTTACTGTACTTATGCCTGAATGTGCATTTAGGTGATTTTCAAGTTGATTAATAGCTAATAGTTGTCATCCTATTGATGAGTTAATGCGATTTGATTTATAAGTACCATCCTTGTCAGGATTTAGCCATTTACATGCATCTGTTTTGTATGTAAGTCTGCCAACTTGATGAGTTCTCCATCCCTGCACCTTATTTTCAAACTACTGAACAAGTTGTAACTAAAAGCCTTGTGATTGAGTGAGATTCATGCATGTCTTGAGAGTGGGAGGTTATAAAGGTCACCTGACTTGATCCATATCAGAAAACCCTAAAAATATTTTAAGTTACCAGGCATCCTCGAGCTACAACCTAGAGGAGTTTCCTGGAGTGATAACAGGACTGATTATATATATAAAGATCTTTAGTAATCATACTAACCATAGAACTATCATTAGTACTAATATTTATTATAAACACAATAGACAAAGTTAAACAAATAAACATAAGAACTGTAAACAAACTAGCACTTAGGGTTTGGAACTAGATAGTATTCCATAAGTTCTTATCATAACTTATTCCAAGATCGTATTTGCATTTTGCACTAAAAACAAATGTTTCTACTGCAAACTTCAATGATTTGCTTAAGGTTATCAAAAGATAGGTTTATCCTTAGAAATGGACTTTCTTACTCTTATTTCTTTTATTAAATTTAACAAGCTATAAATATTATTACTGAAAGTAAAATAGGAAATCAAAGACTAAAACCTTTTCTATAAAAATCCATATCATTTCAGAATTTTAGTTTATCTACAAATTGTAACCAATCTGAAGAAAAATCAGAGTACTGATTTCACCTAATAACTTGGTATAAATTCAAACAGTAAATCACTACACTCTTCCATTTTAAATGAAAATTGTAAATTACATAATATTGTCAACATTTTAAATAGAAATAAAATAAAATGAGGGTAATGGCCTATGGCCTTTATAATTACCAGTTGAGGCTTAAGCCTGCTTTAAATTAAACTATACAATTTAAAACAAACAGTAAGCAAAAATGGTAACCAATACTTCCATAACCCTATAAGTCGTTTACAAGTCTCATTGAATAAACTGCCAGCAAATACCATTTAAAGGTTACGACTTAAAGCCGAAAGTAAAACTTGAAGTTTTTACATCATTACAGGCCATAAAGGCACTGTCACTAAACCTTAATGTCACGACTACAATAGCCTTCAACATTCCTGCACACAGTACCCTCTAGGGTTTCTAAATCATACAAAAACAAACAATCAAGAAGTAACAATCTAACATGTAAAACAAGGTCGTGCCATAACCGGGAATGAAGTTTCCTAACTTCCAGCCACCACATCAAATGCAGGAGAAAACCCTCATTTGCAACTGGGCCTTACCATGGTTGCGTGGCCATGAAAGGGGAGAGTTGAGCCACTGCTAAACCCCTTTCTCCACGAGAAGAACCTGCACAGTAAAAAAAAGTATTAGTTTTTAGCAATTAAAATGTATTGAAAAACTTAAAAACTTTCATGAAGTTTAACTCATGACCAATAGATTACCCGATAAGAAGACGTTGGAGAAGTCATGAATACAAATAACTGGAGCAACTCGATGGCACTTGAAAGAGGAATACCCCCTGGTAAATTATAGTGCCGGTTACCACTGAACCCTTAGTGCGAAACCAAAGGTAAATCGGCAACACTCCCATGAGATCAAAGAGTACCTTACTTAGCTCTTTTCACTGTCCGAATTACCAACTAAATCTTTGATTCGGTGAAGCAAAACAATTTGTTCCACTCACACAATTCTCCACAGAGGTCGTAGATTTCATAAACACTTACAAACCATCTCTTACTTCTCTCAAGACCAAGCTCACAGTGAAAATGGAAAGCTGGAGGTTAGCAAGGAGTATTGTCGGCCACAAGCTCACAGCTCAGCCACACCAGATAGGAAACCCTCACTTTGTGAAATGAATTGGATAGGGTTTAGTTTCTTTTAAGTCAACCATCTCTTGGTTGAAAACATCCCCATGTGTCCACCGAAATCATTTGCGAATTGAGGGTGCAAGTCTATAGTGGAGGACGGTTCCAATCTGCAACAAATAATTATAATAAAAAACCATATAATCTTTTAAACTATGCATTTTCTATGTTTGCAATGATATATTAATACCATGGAATTGTTCGAGACTTAGTTTACCAAATATAAAATTAATATGGGGGGTGTCTTATAGGATAATCTAAGTTAATATAACTTCTTGGTTAACCATGTGTGCTAGAATATAGTCAAATGGACATATGTTTAGTATCCAAACAACATTGGTTGATCAACAAACTTATCCCAAAGTTTTACTAACTCAACTTGTATGAAGATATAGTTATTATATATAAATGAGAATTATATAATGTTAAACCTAGGAGAAGGTTGAAATGGAGATACATCTTTTGAGTGTATGGTCTCAAGAGTTCTTAAGAGTAAACTATTTTCAGTAAAATAGGCTAAATTGTAGTTTAGGAAGATGAAGTATTCCCTTGTTTTATCCCCAAAGGATCATATACTTATGTTCAAGACTAACCTCCAAATGTGTGCTTAAACTAAGCAAAAGTCGGAGTACTATAATTTTATCTTAGATAAAATCTAGATCAAAATTGCTATAAACGAAAGCACCAAGTATTCTTGGATTTAATTGTAATCAACCCGTAACTTGTTTTTCCTTTGGCATAGTACCTCGATCATGTTTTTACACCCATGAAGATACATTTTGTTATAAATACAATTATGGAGATGTGACAACACAAATAAGATCAATGTTACCTCATGGAGTCAAGCTGATCTTAAATATTCTAAGACTAGCATCATATTCACGCTAGGGAAGTATCTTCTTGACCTGTTTTATAAATGTTATTTTTACTGGAACCTGTAAGAATCCATCAATCCCACTGTGTTAGCTTAAAGCTAAGTAAGCCCCGATCACACATAAGAATTCTTTCCCTACTTGACAAAAGAAATCATTAGTATATCTAGCAGCAGTAAAATACAAGTTCTTTCTCTACTTCTGGAAGAATTAAAACTGCTAAGTCGTCAACAGCACTAACTCAACTTTTAAGATTACGTCTATAGATTATACAAAATCTTATAAAGATGCAACTCCTTGTTTTCCTTTATAAACTGTTTTATTTTCTGCTAACCATTAGTGGTACTTTAGCGATGACATTAGACATTTTATGTCACTTGAAAATTTTTAAATTTTTATGAATTTTTTATTTATTACACTTCCATTTACCAATCCTCATAAATGTTTCTTCCTTTGGGCATTCTTCAGCATATAGCTGAAGATATCAATAAATTTTTGTGGCAGGGTGGCAAAATAAATACCAAAAAAATTTACCTTATCAACTAGATCACGGTAATAATTCCAAAGGCATTTGGAGGACTAGGAATAAAATATCCAAATATGATGAACNGGGGCAAAATAAATACCAAAAAAATTTACCTTATCAACTAGATCACGGTAATAATTCCAAAGGCATTTGGAGGACTAGGAATAAAATATCCAAATATGATGAACTATGCATTGAGAGCTAAGTTAGTCTAGAGACTCCTCTCTAAAAACAATGATTGCTAGAAGCAAGTAATACACAATAAATACCTCTCTGGTCCTAGGAAGCACTGCCTCGATAATCCTCTGAAAGATGTTAAGGGATCCTCGATGTGGAAACTATTCAAAGTTGTTTACCCTCTAATTCAAAATCATCTTGCTTGGGTTCTTGGTAATGGGAATCATATTAACATTTAGAAGGATAGCATTAAAGGAAATCCCCATATCGACCAACAACTGGAACTACGGAAACTCTAAAAACTGGATGAACAATAGGGACATCACTCATCTTCATGCCATCTCTATGTCGTAAGGTGATAGCATTCCCCAGACTGGCTGGAACATCCAAGGTGTCCCCCCCAACTTAAAACATCAAGCTTCGACCCTGTTAGTGTCCCTCTCAGGCTGCTCCCCCCTTGATAGCATCACCTCAAATTCAAGAGGTTGGGGAATTTTAGGTTTATATACAATCAGAGGAGGTTATCAACACCAAATTAAAATCCTTCCCTGTCCTCCAAAATTCGGGAGTTGGAAGTTGATGTGGCACAATGACGGGGTTCCAAAGGTTAACACTTTTATTTGGACAATGGTTCAAGAGAAATTTCTTAGAACTAAAAATCTATTGAAGTGAGGCATAAATGGTCCATCTAGACGTGTTTTATGCTGGAATGTTGAAGAGAATCATGGACATCTATTCATGGAATTCCCTTTCACCAAACAAGTATGAGAGAATGAACTTGAAGGAATGAGAGAGAGCCAATTTGCCTCAATCCTGGAAAGAATTGTTTAGAGATTGGGTAAAGTCTTATAAAGGTACCTTCAACCATAAGACTCTACTTAAGAGAGATTGGAAAGCCCTTCCAAAATATCTTTGTTGGAATGTTTGGATGACCATAAATAAATATATATTTTTAGGCAGAAGTTCCAACTCCTAGACAAACAGTAGCCAATGCTATTAGTCTTATGAGTAAAACAATCAAAAGTAGGGGAATTTACAATCATGATCCTTTACATTTGGAACATGAGGAGAAAAAATGGATCAACAATTTGCTTCTAACTTAGGATTCTCCACTTTCCAAACTCATACAAAGGCTTCTTTAAGGATCACACTAGTAGCTTTGACTGAAAGAAGAGGGATTGTCACATTGACATCTTTCACTTCGACAACACCTACTCTTCTTTAACAAATCCTCTAAAGGAAATCCAAGGGCGACAGGTGCCTAGGGGGTCCTCATTTATCTTGGTGGAAATTAAGAATCTTACTTTAAATGGGGATTTGGGGTGCTATCCAATAACCAAGTTGAGGTCCTCACTCTTTTACAGGGACTTAAGATCCTTAACCCCAACAAGATCAAAAGGCTAATCATCATTGGGGATTATACCATTGTCATCAAGCTTATGAAAGGATTGAGCCACTCTGTCAATCAATCCATCAACAAGCTGATCATCAGAGCTCAATCTGAACCCAACAAATTTGATGAAGTGACTTATTATCATGTGCTAAAATATATAAATAAGGACGTTGCCTATCATGCTAACAATGCAACGAGATAGGTGAGAGGAAAGATTAGAAATAATGGGGGGAACTTTCTTCCACCCAACCCTTAAACATTAGTTTATCAATGAATATTTTGGATCTAAGCAATGAGCATGCCAGACACATATCACATCCACAATCATAATATTTATTACTCAAGCAAAGTTATCATAAACTCAACTATTCTCCTGAGTACCTCCACACACTTGTATTTACTTCAACTATTGTATTAATATTTGGGGAATCACACAAATAAGTTTTAAAGATGGGATTATTCTTAGTATGGTGAACACATATATGAACAACACGTCCTCCTCTTGGTTTGGGTACGAAGGGAAATGGATTTGGAATACTTCTGAGCACCACCTCGTTACCTAGCTTCTTATTTCATCTAACAACCCGTGTGTTTAGGACCCTGGTGGAATTTTCTCTACTTTGGAGGATTTACTTCAAGTTACATGTTTGCATTTGGGAATTCTAGTGGCCAATAGGAGTAAGGTTTCAATTTCAATAACCTCCTTCCTCCATCTAGGTTGCAAGTTAATTTTCATGGGTAGATTGTTGAATTGGAAGCAAAAACTAGAGATATCAAGAAATTTCTCAGAAGGCATGAATAAAGCATTTCAGGGAGTTAGTCATCCTTATATGTAATCATGATTCAGGTTCTGGAGAATGATGTAACCAATGGCAGGGACCATGCAATGATGTTGCATACCATCCAACAACAAAAACAAATCCTATGCCAATCCCAAGTCATATTGACACTTGAAGAAAATTGCAAACAACTAACAACTGAGAAGGATCTTACTTTTGAACAAGGAACCCCATCAACAACTTCCAATGATTGTCCTTTAGCCGGTTCAACCCATGGGTAAATGGAGAATGAGGATACTGCCATACCCAACAATGCATAAACGAACATCAATGAAAAACCATAACTCCCCAACCAAGCCCATGGGTGCAAGTAGCAATAATGTTTTCTAGTTCATCACCCTTATATTTAGCTCATGTATTGTCGAATATGCTCTATACTAGGTGTTTTTATTTGGTTATATACTAGGAGGATTATAGGGAAGTCCTCTGCAAAGGATAGAATCATGAATTTTGGACAAGCATTAGACTTTGTTTGACTCATTTCTACTATTTGACGTGAAGCTCTATTTTTGTACTAAGTTTATGCCTTTTCTGAAGGCTTTTATATATAAACTTTTAGTCGTTTCAGTTTAAAAAAATACTCTATCCCACAACCACTCAGGCTAGACCCAATTGATTTTTCTTTGAAAAACATTTCCAAGGGTAACCCATTTGGCACTTCCCCTCATTTTAAGGATGATACCCATCTTAAATCATATTCTTCAAGGCTCAAAACCTATACAACAATATAGTCATTATTGAGAACTCAACATGTTATTTGATGGAATTGATCTTGGGTGGGGAGAATAACATTCCTCTTAGGCATTGAGGCTCATCGAAGAAATGCATATTGCCCCACTCTTGAGCATGTAAGCAAGAATAAGGTTGTTGGTAGCTTGTTAACTCCACACAAATATTCACAAATAACATCTTACTTAAACATGTACAAATCATACCGTCCTCTAGTATAGTACTTGTGATCTCAAATAAGATAATACATGTTCTTAACAATTTCACCAATTCAAGTTGTACTATCTAATTGTAATGTTATTGCTTACCAAACTTAAATGATGTATGGGACTTATTTTTTAGACAAAAAATCCTTTAAAAACAAGGATTTTTAAATGAAATGTGACATTAAAATCAAAATTAAAATATACAATGTGCAAACTTCAATGTTTATTAAATAGAAATTTACATATCCACTACATCTTTCCTTATTTTAATAATATTATTATTATGTATTTGATGTGATATCATTTACTTTAATATTAATCTATTAAAATTTTCATTAAAAATTTAAAAATGTTATAATTTATTATTAATATCAATCATGTAATTATAATGTTATTATCTAGTCAGATATTAAATTAATATATGAAACTCCCTTATTTGCACGACAAGGAATCTCTTGCACAAAAAGGATTTGACTATTTAGTTTAAGAAGATGTACATATTTTATTTTTCTAAATTTAAACTTATAACTTACTAATTCATAATTATATATGGAAATCTTTTTTTTAAACAATGAAGAATTTTTAACACAAGAAGATTTAACTATTTACTTTAAGAAGATGTACATACCTTTTTTTTGGTTCTGAATTTGAAATTATAACTTACTAATTCATAATTCTATGTGGAAATCTTTATTTTAAACAATTAACTTAATGTAATAGATTTGAAATAATTTATTATAATAATAAAATATTATTATTATTATTTTAATATAACAAAATTCTATCAAGCAAAAAAATCCAATTTACAACTTAAATTTTTATACATTAAAGCAAAATTTATACAAAATTAAAATTATAAAACAAATAAAATAATTCCTTACTATTTTTCATTTAAAGAATACAATTATCGTAATAAAAAACAACTTGATGTCTTACAAATATTATTTTTGTCACAGGAAAAATGGTCCTGTTTTTGTTTTGTTTGCAAAATTTGTAAATAAAAAACAAATCCATAAAAGAAGTGAATCGTTTAAAATAGAATTGATAAGGGGAGGATACGCCGACTCTTCTTTCTCTGGTCACCAGCTTTTGCTAGAACTTGGAGAAATCAACTTTGGTTTCTTCTTCTTCAATCTTCCACTCCCTATCCCCTAAACCTTTAGGAAAACTGCTATTTTCCGAGGTTCGCCCTGTTACTTAGGCAGCAAATTTATATCATTAGGGGGATTTCGGCTGGTGGAATGAGAGTACTTAGTGAGAAGTGAAGACTAGCAAGAACAATCAGTAAAACAAAATGGGCACAATTGACATGAAGAACCCAGAGTTTATAGAGGAGGAAGAACCCATTCTCATGGAAAACCCTCGGAGGTTTTGTATGTTTCCAATCAAGTATAACAAGGTCTGGGAAATGTACAAGAAAGCCGAGGCCAGCTTCTGGACAGGTAATTTAGTTTAGTTTTTACATTACTTCTCATGTCTGAGGCATCAATGCAGCTTTACATATTAACGCTTTTAAGTTTGTATATTTTTCCCCAAATGATATGTATTGAGTATGCCCCTGAGCAGGGCTTTGTATGGGGTTTTGTTGAGTGAATTATGTGTTTGCAGTGGAGGAAGTTGACCTTTCACAGGACCTATGTCAATGGGTAAACCTCACCAAGAACGAAAAACATTTCATAAGCCATGTTTTGGCCTTTTTTGCGGCCTCAGATGGTATCGTTTTGGAGAATTTAGCTGGGAGATTCTTGAAGGATGTTCAAATCCCGGAGGTACCCTTTTTTCTTTATTTTTTTTAATTTTCTGTTCGTCTTTTCTATTATCCTTCCGTCCCCCTTTGCAAGTTCCGATTTTTATGATTTATGCAATTCACTAGATTCATTTTAATATCTGCATCTTAACATTATCGGAGCTATGGTTTTCACCAAGAGGGTGCTAGTGGCAATTATAAAGCTTCTTGTGGTTAACAGTTCGAATACACTAGGAATTGTTCTTTCTGTACATATAATATATCAACCCATTTCTCGTTTAATCGCCATTTTGCAGGCTCGGGCATTCTACGGATTCCAAATTGCCATAGAGAATATTCATTCTGGTAAGTGAGCCTTGATAGTTGCCCTGTTTGATTCCCACCTTTATAAACTGTTGCCTGATTTCTTTTGCCCCTCCTTTGACCAGAAATGTACAGCCTACTTCTAGAAACTTACATCAGAGATTCCAAGGAGAAAGCGAGACTGTTCAATGCCATCAACACTATTCCCTGTGTTGCAAGAAAAGCTGAATGGGCACTGCAATGGATAGACAGGTATGCAATTGCCTTTATCATTTGCTTTGCATTTTCAAGATGCTCTTGTCCATCTATTCACCTTGCCAATTTGCTTTGCATCTTCAAGATGCTCTTGTCCATCTATTCACCTTGCCATATCACTTTGGATATGAAAAGTTCAGTCCTATATTTTCAATTTTCAAATGCTTAAATATTTTTATATGCGACATCTATCAATGGGTTCTTATTTGGTAAAGCGAGGGTGTTTCCTACCCTCCACCAAGGTTAAAATTCCCCATAGACACATTTCTCTAACTCCGTAGATCCCTATCTAGTTGGTAAAGCGAGGGTGTTTTATACCCTCTACCAAAGTTAAAATTCCCCATAGACACATCTCTGTGACTCCCCAGATCCCAATATCTAGGAATGGGGCAGCAATGTCGCCTATTAATGAATTTTTATTGTAGCCATTTGTATATTTTTATACAGAGGAAAAGTAGCTCTCACTGCAATCATTCTTTTACAACAAACAACCGGTATTTTGGTTTGAATTTCAGTTGGGAGCAGGAAGGAGAATGTGATGGGAGCAGAAAGACAAATGCCAAATCTATTTTCTTTCTAATGAGATCTCCTGAGATGAGGGGTGAGGGGTTCCCTCTCAAAGTAGACTAAAACCTTAAAATACAATAACAGGGACAGAAATACACAGCTAGAAATTGTCAGAAAATATATGCATATACTCCTTATCTGAAAACGGGGGAGAAACCATAGCCCTTACTGTCATTGCTTGCTGTAAATTACAGATACAAAGCATTCAACAGAGAAATAGATACTTTTTTATATTCATGGGAGGTACTGATTGCAGAGGGACGATTTCTCTCCCAGCTATAGGAATCCAAAAGAGTCTCCAGCCCCGAGCTGAGGCCAGGATGTGAGTAGGAAACTTATCCCATCAGAAGTAACAATAAAATGAAAACTAACTCTAAAAGATCAGCAGAATATGGAAATGCAATCAAATAAAGGATAGACCCCAGTCCTGCTTGTAGGAACGGTCAATTTTCCATGAAAGTATTCCAACAACACCTTGTACATATAAGCATCTTCAAGGAAGAAGCATAGTTTGTCCTATACAATGGCAGACAGAATACTCAAGCATAGTTTGTCCTATACAATGGCAGACAGAATACTCATTGCATAGCCTGGGTTAGTTCACCTACCACAATGGTGAGTCTCCTCCCAGTGGACTGCCACACGACCCCTTCATAAACTAAGACACACTGAACTTGGTGCTGAAACTTCACACTGGATGCACAATATGTTGGCAACAAAGAGCTGAAGAGTAAGCCAAAATATAAGAGAGCTAATGAACACCACAAGCATAAAATTCTAGACTCTAGGCTCCCCTCTTCTAAGTCCCCAAGTGAGGTATATATATAAAAGAGAGCTAATGAACACCACACACATAAAATTCTAGACTCTAGGCTCTCCCTCATCTAAGTCCCCAAGTGAACTATATATATATAGTTGTGTCAAGCAAAGGTGCTAGGAAAGTGGCATCCAACCACTAGAGATGTGCAATTAATAAGCATAGGTATTCATGCTAAGTGTAAGGTGCATGGAAGATCTCAGCCAACCGCTGAAGGCATCTGCACTTAATAAGCATGGGTAGTTGTTGCAAGTGTAATGTGCATGAAAGATGGCTGCCAACCACTAAAGGCATGTGAAAATAATAAGCAAAGGCATGTGAAAATAATAAGCATGGGTAGTCATGGTGCAAGGTGTAAGGTGCATGGGAGATTGGCCCTGAATCTGCCGGGTATAAGGTGCATGAGAGATTGCAGCCAACCACTAAAGGCATGCATGATTAATAAGCATGCTTTTAGTGGTTGGCTACCATCTTGCATGCAGATTTAGGGTTAAAATGGATCTAGGATGAAATATATACTCCATCTCTTGTATGTTCCACAGCTAGTGTATCAGTATCTTAGCATACTTTTTTATTTTTTATTCTATCTTGCAATTTCTTTTACATGTAACTGTATGCCTCACTCTACTGCCTGTGAGCAAGAGCATGATATTTCTCATGGCTTATGGCCCCAGCAACAATTGGCTCACAAAGAGCGAAATATGTTGCAAACAGTATTTGAACCCAAGTGGAGAGGATAACCTTTCTCCTCCATAACCACCCAAACTAGACCCAATTGACATATCCTATCTTGCATATATTATGTCATTAATTTGTATTTCTTGTCTTTTTCAATCCATTATCCCACATCGTTGGCCTTTCCACTTGAGCCTCCACTCTAAAATTAGGATGTCATATAATACAAAAATATAAAATATCAAGGTAGACCCAATTACACCATATTTCAAAGGGAGTAAAAATGAGACATTACAGTTTTGCTTCTCGTGGGCATTGTCCCCTATGCAAGTGGGTCGTTTCATGCAGTTGGGGCCAGGTGCAAGCCCTGGGTGAATTGGGAAAAGTAGATACCCCAACCGATGGCTTTGCCACACGGGAAGCATCTTGACAAAATATTAAAATTGTTTGCTATATCATAACTTTGAATATGGTAACAATATCGCACACATCTTGCTGTTGTTTAATGCTATTATATTCTTAGTCTTACCCTTAGAGCTGTTAGCAGGCAATATTTGTGAAAATTGTTAGGGGCAATGGTCCACTTCTAACTCAATTATTTTAGTATTTTATCTGTAGCTGAGTCATCTTGTTTGGACTTTATTTTACAGTTCTGGTTCATTTGCCGAGAGAATTGTTGCATTTGCATGTGTTGAGGGTATTTTCTTCTCTGGAAGGTTAGTTGCTTATTAATAATATTTCATGTCAATATCCATTTGACCTTTTGGGAAGAACGTGGGTCAAGCTCATTCTTTTTTATTGCAGCTTTTGTGCCATATTTTGGTTGAAGAAACGGGGCTTGATGCCAGGTTTAACTTTTTCCAATGAGCTTATTTCAAGAGATGAGGGCCTTCATTGTGATTTTGCTTGTCTCCTTTATAGGTATGATATTATTTTGTTTCAAGTTGTGGGATTCCATCAATGTTTAGTAAAAGTAACAAAGTATATATGAAATACTTCTTTGTTTTTGTGCATAGTTTGTTGAAGAGGAAACTTAGCGAGGAAAAAGTAAAAGCAATTGTTCGTGATGCGGTGGACATCGAAAGAGAGTTTGTGTGTGAAGCCCTTTCTTGTGACTTGGTTGGCATGAATGCTACTCTTATGAGCCAATATATAAAATTTATTGCAGACCGGCTCCTGGTAAATTTTATAATTGTTCAATGTTACTTCAAGTTTTTTCAGCATGCCATGTTGTTAACCTGCAAATGTTTTCTTCCCCTTGTTGTACAGTTTGCCCTTGGGCATAGCAAGATGTATCATGTGGAAAACCCCTTTGACTGGATGGATCTTATTTCATTGCAGTGAGTATATTTGGTTGTAATAAAAATTGGTTTTCTTTCCCTTGTTGTACAGTTTGCCCTTGGGCATAGCAAGATGTATCATGTGGAAAACCCCTTTGACTGGATGGATCTTATTTCATTGCAGTGAGTATATTTGGTTGTAATAAAAATTGGTCCTTCAGAGGATTGGCATCTTTTCAAAAAGGCTTACCTATTGTTTTTATCTGCTTTGTTTCTGTAGAGGAAAAACTAACTTCTTCGAGAGGAGGGTTGGTGATTATCAGAAGGCTTCCATAATGTCGAGCATAGGAAATGCAGAAGGGAATCATGTCTTCAAAATGGATGAAGAATTTTAGAGTACAGGAGTGAATGCCTTTTCCTAGATTAAAACTCTAGGTTTGTACTAATTGGCATATAATTTATTATCTGCATTGTATTCACGAAGTCGTTCAAAAATTTTGGTAGTCTTAGACAATAGGAGTACAAGCAATATGATGGATCAGAATTGCAATTCTTCAATTTTGATTCATTCTGTATGCTCCGAGCGACTTAAATGTTGTTAGGCTAATCCCTTTCATAAAAGAGGTAATTTATCTTCATTCACTGTTGTAGAAATTATTATAATAAAGAATTGAACCCAATTGAACCCTTCTGCAGCTCTTTTGTTAAAGTAACTTATTGACAGCCTTATTTTTTACGATTTAAATTAAGGCATCAAACCTGTTACATGATATTGACACGTTGACAGATGGACTTGCATTTCAAACAAAAAATTGAATGCTGAACCCATTGATTGCGCCGAGAGGCGCTCTACAGCCCAGTATGGGGGAGATCTTGTCACGTGATGTAACGTTAGTAACGTTACTAACATGTCGGCAAAAAATAATTGTGAAAGTGAATATTATGGGGGAGATCTTGTCACGTGATGTAACGTTACTAACATGTTAGCAAAAAATAATAGTGAAAGTGAATATTATGGGGGAGATCTTGTCACGTGATGTAACGTTACTAACATGTCGGCAAAAAATAATAGTGAAAGTGAGTATTATGGGGGAGATCTTGTCACGTGAATTTTATATATATAGTTTGGAAATCTGTGTCTGAGTGATTATGCGGTAATGCATGATGCCTGTGATCTAAAATTCTGTATATAATAATCATTGTTGAGTTGTGATCCGATCTTTTAATCTGTGGAATGTATCACTATCAGGCCCGAACTATGTACGAGTTCTCTTTTTTCTGATTTAATTCATTGATGATCTTCCCACCTGGTATTTTATCTCAACTCTGCTATCTATTTCGTTCTTTCTGTGTGTGATCATAGATAGCAGAGTTGATCTAAAATTCTGCATGTGTGGATCATGTTTACGGCAGTAAATCGCCGTGAATATTTTTTCGGAAAAAATGTTTATGTATTCGTAGAATGTGGAATTCATTGAAACTCTAAATCCAGTTATTGCTTCAAACTTCTTCACGTTGTTCTATAAATTCTATTGTTGTTCACGGAGTCTCAGATCGGTTTCCCATATTTGATTTGCTTATTACTGGTGTATCACTACAGATATTTAGATTACTTTAATCCTTATATTTAGATTACATAAAAGTTGGACGTGCAGTTATTTTAGTATATAAGGATCACAAACATATCTGATACAAATGATTTCAGAACACAGACAAAGAATGTTATTTCTTTTTATTGTGTTGGAGTTGAACACAGATCTCTTATAGTCTGTGTTTCAATTGGACTAAACTTTTGTCCAATATAATATAATATTTAGCCTACAGAAAGACAACGTTGGTTTAAATTGAACTGTTTGTTTACAAACCAGTGGAGTTCCTTGCCAGGAAACAAATCGAGGAGAGAAGAAAATGTTGGCATGCCATTTTAATTTGATATCGGGTATATACAATATCAAGATGGAAGGGATATAATACTATTAGCTACTAATGAAATTATCCATCACACATTCTTCCATTGCATCCTAAAATAACTTTGTATGGCATACGTTTTCTTTGGTATGGTCAATGCCAAACCATAAATAAATTTAAATGACATACATTTTCTTTGTCCTTGGTATGGGCAACACCCAGCCATAGCTAAATTAATCCAAAAACTTATTTAAACATTTATATTAGTCGGCTTCTTTATCTCAGGCAATCGTTTTTCCTTTGGCTTCAGCATGGAAAACGTTCAGCCATGAAGTTTGTCCAGATCCAAAAGTTTTTATTTCAGTTATTCAAAGATTTAATTCAACGTCCACACAAAAATGTTTTAATTTTATAGGCATTCAAAGATTTGATACCTACATTTCATCCAAACATTTTTATTTCTGTTTATTCAAGGATACGTTTAGCCAAAAAAAAACCTTTTTACTTTTCAGGCATTCAAAGATTTGATACCATTATTTATCCAAACGAGTTCCCTTTTTTCTGATTTAATTCATTGATGATCTTCCCACTTGGTATTTTATCTCAACTCTGCTACTCTGCTATCTATTTAGTTCTTTCTGCATTGGTAGACACAGGACGACATAGTTTGTAAAAATGTGTTATGGTATTATATTAATAATTATTATATTGTTATAACCTATGCAGTTCTTTCTGCATTGGTAGACACAGGACGACATAGTTTGTAAAAATATGTGTTATGGTATTATATTAATAATTATTATATTGTTATAACCTATGCAACCTTGCCAAAAGTCAGTGTTAGGGCATTTGTGACGGATCTGGAATAATACAAATCCTTTTTTCAAAATTTAAAATCTACGATGGTCCATAGAATTTATTTATTAATATTTTTTAAATATTTAAAGCCTATGCATTATTAATATGAAATGTATACTTTTCTTTTGCCAAAATTGACGTGGATTTGTAAAAAGTATTATTATTCTTGCTACATATCTAAAAAAAATTATAGATTTCAGTTCCCCAAAATGTTTTAGACGTAGATTAAAAAACGACTCTGCATTGTTGATAAACACCGAGATCCTTAGCACTGTCTGCATTTTGTAATCCGTAACACTGAGAGAGATCTAACATTGTCTGATTACATTCCAAAGATTCAGAGAGATCCGTAACACTGTCTGCATTTATATATATAGTTTGGAAATCTGTGTCTGAGTGATTATGCGGTAATGCATGATGCCTGTGATCTAAAATTTTGTATATAATAATGATTGTTGAGTTGTGATCCGATCATGATGATGTGGATCACAACTCAACAATGATCCGTCACAATAAGGATTTGTTATAATAGTTTTATTTTCCTTAATAATCTCATTAAAAACAAAATATAATTTATTTATATTTTTCCATTTCTATTTACCGTTGAATATATGTGGAGGTCCTCTGTAAAACCATTCAAATACTCACTAAAATGACAAGAGTTTACAGCAATAGAGTGGACCTTTGTGTGTTCCAATAACTCTAGATCAATGGCCCTCATGTACCCTTAGACTCTGTTAGTGGCAATGATGAGTTTGGGCATTTTTGAAGGCCAAACATCCTTTCATTCGCCACCCTCCTTGGTTAATATTCTCATCTTAATCTCTCTAATTCTACCAAGCATTTTTTTAGGTAAACATTTTATAAGGATTGAATCCTTAATTCTATAAATACACTCTGCATTTTAGTTTTTCATAATCATTTTATATTTATTCATTTATTTTCACAAAAACATATGGCCAGTAGGAGCGGCCAAACTTCGAAAATCCATGGCTATCAAGGTTTCAGCAACTCTCACCTGGTCTCGACATCAGATTTACCTGCTTGAAATTTGAACCTGGGCCATTTTTATAACACGCACTCTAGCTTGTCAATAGCCAACAATATTGTTGGCTTTAGTATTCTTATTATTAGTTGTTTCATCCAACTTCTTTCATTTCTATTATATCATAAATGAAAAGTCCCACGTCGAGTGCAAAATTATGTACATGATATTCACAATGGATGTATATTTCAATTCCA